>ML800327.1:136689-155683 GCA_009831015.1 Picea engelmannii
TCATTTCATTCTCCACGTAGTTTTTATTAGCGATATCAAAGTAATATGTTTTTTGTTTTTTATGCATTTCCCCAATGAGGTCAAGGTACAAGGAGTTAGTTGGTCCTCATCTAATTGAGCTTGGTAAATACCACCTTCATATGCCCAAGTGGCCTCCCAGGGTGGGAAAAAGGAAAGATGGAAAAGTAGGACATCCTTTCAATTTGTTTCTCGAGGAATCCCTTACAAGACAAAGGAATGAGATTATGTAAAAGTTCTCCCAAATCCTTCGATCACTGTCAATGACAACAAACAACGTTTGGCATGCAACCATTAAAAGGTACAATGCCCTTGAAGGTATAAGTTAAATTTCATGTTCCTTTATTCAAAGGCTAGATAGATGTAAATGCATTGGAGAAATGATAAATCTTACTAGAGGGTTATTACTCTATTAAAAATATTTTTGATAGTGAGAAGATCACCTTTCCACTCATTAAGTGCCCTCCCTATGTCAAATATTAGTGGGACACTTACTGCATGTGACAAGTTAGAGATAATTCTACAACTTTTAGGGTAAAACTATGATGACTAATTCCCTCAAGAAGGAATTTTACCCTGTTGGAAAATACGATGACCAATACATGAGATGGAAAACTTTGCATTCGAATAGATACCAAAATGTGCCAGAGTACACTAATATATTCAATACCTTGTGCTCAAAGTTGGGTATTAGAGACTTGTAGCGACACTTGGTTCTAAAATATTGTAGTGATTTACACAAGTATGTGAAAATAGAGATAGATTTCATGGACATGTCCTCACTAGGAGCTGCTTGTTGGTATCTTGTTAAGAAAAATCAAAATTTTAAGTAGAAGATTAAGAGGGAGATTGGTTCTGCAAATCTATGACAACATAAGCATGGTAAAAGAATCCATCACTTGTAGAAAAAATGATAGAGAAAGGATAGTCAACCTCATGACAAGAAATCAAAGCCAAAAGAAAAGAAGGGTAACAAAAAGTTGAAGGACATTGGAAAATGGTGTGATTTCCATAAAATCCAAGTTAACACAACAATGATGAATGTCACTCCAAGTAGTCATTGTTGTGTTGATGATACAGTAGTTGCGGTAGGTATTAACCTCCACGTGTAACCTTTGACTAGAATAGAATATTTTGGAAGCAAGTAAAACCCTAAATAGATGTGTGAAAACCCTAGGAGATAAGTTGACCTAGCAGAATAAATAATATTAGAATATTATATTCCAGAAAGACAAGTCGACTCCATAGGAAAAAGATAAACATAAATTATAATTACCAGAAAGTCAGGTCGGCCCAACCAGAAAAGTCACTAGACAGATTAATATAAATAGAGGACATTTTAGCTCATTTGTACACCCAGTTAGAGTGCAAGCCTTGTGGAGAGTTGCAACTGCAGCTGCAAGGAGGAATAAGGGCGTATGGTCATCTCTTGGTCTTGGTCTCTCTCCAAGTGATATTCTTTGTGATATTCTTGGTAATACTCTTGGTGATATTCTTGCTAATAATGGCACAAGTTTGAGAGAGTAGTGCAGTTGTGTATGGTACTTATTTTGTGGATATGGAGACTCTCTCTCTCTTGTGTGCTACCCTTGGAGAAGTAACTCTCTACTTGAGTTGAGTTGTTGTTGCAATTAGTAGCTAGGGTTTATCTGTTGGTTCTAGTATGGATTTCAGGAATAATTATGTCAAAGGTTAAGGTGCTTGGGGGTGGCTTTGTGCCTATGGATGGGTGACAATAGAGATATTGTCTATGGTGAAAATGAGCACATCAATTATTTTAACAGGTTATGGGCCCACAATATCTTCAAACAGTCTAACCACTAGAAGGTAGATTGGGAAGTTCATTGTCAAGCTCATTATAACACCAGTTGCAGTTAGGTTTTGCAACGACAACAAACCCTAACCCATTTGTTCGGGCACCTAAAGTGAAGCATTTGAGATATTTCTTTGACATCCTAGTGCGCTCTAGCCTAGCACACCTCTTGGCACCCTCAGCTACCAAAAATGTCAGGTTTGAGTTTTTTTTCAAAGTCAAAGGTTGATTAGTCAAAGTCAAAAGTTGACTTCTGGTCAAATTGACTTTGTGGTCAAAGTTGAAATTTCAGAGTTTCTAGCTTGTTTTAATCATTGAACCTTCTGATTCAGTTTTTAATCTCTTCTTGTCAAGATGGTGTCTAGTTTCATATTAGAAATACAAGTTGGACGATGCTACAAAGATTTCAAAGGTATGCACTTGTATATGCTTTTCAAGTTATATCATCTAGAAAATCATGAGTATGTTTGGAGGGAATGTACTAGAGACCTTGTCCAAGCAGTGATATTGGATTCAATACATTCAAAGGAACAAGTGCACTCTCCATAGAAGTTGAGGCTTCAGGTTCCAGGTTTGATTAAATTGACGAGTTTCCAATTTGCACATATCAAGGTTGATAGTTGCTACATTACAAACTGTGAAAGAAGTCTTTGAAAGGTTCTATTACTGCTAGATGTAATGAATAATTGATGGCATGTGAATACTATTGATATAGATGCTTATTGTACTTGTTTGCAAAATGAACTAACATCTCCTCTAGAGAGATATTTCTTCTTTTTCTCCCGGGTAGTTCACCTTGATCATACTATGTTGATCATCATGAAATCATTATTCATTCTTGTTACCATAGATATGTTCTTACAAAAATGTTATTATACTGGAAATACTTTTATTGTTCTTGTCTTGGGCAGGCTATCTTACAATATTTCATGGAGGCTACCATGGAGATGTATTTGTTTGTTCCAAATAAGTTACTATGGAAGAATGATTGATCACAACACTGGAAGAGTGTTGAAGAATGTTATCTACTATTTTCCTTTGTTATTTTTCTTGTTCCAGAAAGATCACAGGTGATAACTCTAGGAGGGAGCTATAGTGATAGTTGCAAGCATGGAGCAGATGACTTCATCAGTGGTGAAGCAAATGGTCTCGCCAAGTATCAATTATAAAGGAAGTATACAAAGCAAGGAGTCAAAACCATATTCCAGTTATAGAACCTTCCATCTTTGAAGAAGGAGTCAAGCAGAAAGAATAGAAGGAAGTTGTGATGGAAGAATATCACTCATGAAAAATGATGTATGGGAAATTGTGCCTAAATGGATTTACAAGATAAAACATGTAGTGGATAGAAGTATCGATAAATACAAGGTAAGATTTGTGTTTAGAGGATTCTCTCAGCAAGTGGGAGAAGATTATGAAGAGACGTTTTCTTCGGTTGCCCGATATAAATATATTAGAGCCATCATATCTCTAGTAGCATCAATGGGTTCAAGTTTACATCAGATGGATGTAAAGACTGCCCTTCTCAATGTAGTGATTGAGGAACAAGTATACATAGAGAAACCTCAAGGTTTTGAGGTACACCCAAGAGAAATCCATGTATACAGATTGAAGAAGGCCTTGTATGGACTCAAGCAAGCTCCAAGAGCTTGGTATGCATGTATTGATAGTTACTTGACAAGACTTGGATTTTCCAAGACTCAAGCCGATCCAAATCTCTATCACAAAGTTGTGAATAATGCACCTGGGATTTTACTGTTATATGTTGATGATTTGTTCCTAACAGGTGCAGAGCCTCTCATTATTAAGTTTAAGAAGGAGCTAGCCATTGGATTTGATATGAAGGATATTGGTCTCATGCACTACTACTTGGGATTAGAAGTATGGAAGAAGCGTGGTGAAGTCTTCCTAAGACAAGAGAAGTATGTCGTAAATATTCTTCAGAAGTTTGGGATGATGGATTGCAAATCCATGGAAAATGCCATGGTAACATATTTGAGGAAGTTGAGAGACTCTGATTTTGATCCAGTAGATTCATCCCTATACCGATAGTTGATTGGATCCATGATGTATTTGGTGAATACTAGGTCGAACATTTTCTTTGTTGTGAACATGTTGAGCCAGTTCCAGCTGAAACCTAGAAAAGAGCACTGGATAGATACAAAGCATATCTTGAGATATCTTTGTGGGAAGATAACTTATGGTTTGAGATATGCATCAAACAATGATGTAAAATTGCATGGATTTACTGATTCGGATTGGGCAGGGAGTGCAGATGACAAAAATAGTACTTATGGTATGTGTTTCATTTTGGGATCTACTATGATATCATGGGCTAGCAGAAAATAGAAGTTTGTTTCACTCATCACTGCAGAAGCATAGTATATTGCAGCTTGTGATGCTTGTATGGAAGCAGTGTGGCTCTATAAGTTGGTTTTTGGATTGTTTGATCATGTGTTGGATTCAACTGTGATATATTGTGATAACCAGAGCTGTGTGAAGCACTCAGAGAACCTGTTTCTCCATGATCGGTCGAAGCACATTGAGATCAAGTACTATTTTCATTGTGATAAAGTCCAGGGGGGGAGAAGTGGTTCTCCATTATATCTCCACTGGTGAGAAGACTTCAGATATTTTTATGAAGCCTCTATCCAAGATAAAGTTTGCATACTTGAGGGACAAGTTGGAGCTGGTGGAGATTGCTCCCTTGGTTGAAAGGGAGGAGATGACTTCCTCAATTGGGAGTAAGAACTGAGATGTGGCATCATGGACTGTCAGTGAGCTGTGGATATGTATCATGCTAGTACAACTTAGAGATGGTCATATAGCTTAGAGATGATGCTTGCATCATGCTAGATATGATCATTTTAGTACAACTCAAATACAATACATATGGTTGGATTTGTTGATACAATGGCCTGAGGAGAATCATGCTAGTACATCTTATAGGTGTACATACAACTTAGATATGATGTATTGGCATCATGCTAGTTATGTTCATGCTAGTACAACTTAGAGACGATGTTGGTGAGTTGCATCATGCTAGATATGACCATGTGAGTACAACTTAGATATGATGTATTGACATCATGTTAGATATGTCATGCTAGTATAGCTTAGAGATGATGCAGGAGGCTCATGCCATGCTAGATACGATCATGTGAGTACAACTTAGATATGATGCATTGACATCGTGCTAGATATGTCATGCTAGTATGACTTAGAAATGATCATACAACTTAGAGATGAAACAGTGAGGCACCGATCTACATCATGTGAGTACAACCTAGAGGTGGCATACAACTTAGATATGATGCATTGGAATCGTGTTAGATATGTCATGCTAGTACAGATTAGACATGATGTAGATGATACTCCAGATTGTTATCACATATTCCTATCAAGACCTTGGGGGTCTATGTTTTCTTCCCGTGTCTGTAATTTTTCTTGTCTTCTCCCCTTCTGTCAACCCGATCGTGGTTTTCCTTTCCCATCCTGACATGTATTTCTCTTTCATTTGCAGTCATCCTTTTCGATCGACTACTCTTTCCCTGTCAATATGCACGGAAGAGATCATCCTTGAATTCCTCTGTCTCTTCTGAAGGTCAATCCCTCCTCATTTTACCTCCATCATTGAACCTTTGCCTTCCCAAGCCTAAGTCTAGTTGGTCGAATCCCCATTTCCACTATCTGCAGCATCGAGCGAGCGGGAAAAGATTGGTTTCAACGGTGAGGATCTATCATCAAGGCAGATCGACGGTCATCGGGTAAACCGGAGCCGTGGAGTTTCCCAAGGTTTAGCGCTAGGGCTCGTCCCTAATGGCCAAAGTCATGATTTATTTTGCGCCATCTGATCTAGGCGGGGGACAGGTGGCAGCCAATTGTGTGATCCCAGGAGTTGACATTTCAGGGTTTCAGTTAGCAAGCGCACCCACAACTTTACGCCCCAGAACGTGAAGCCCCGGGAGCCTGGCACATGGTCATAGCCCAGGGTCATATTGAAAGGAGTGGGCCAATGAAGACGAGGGGTGCATGGCCATAGTGGACCCACAATGAAACAATATCCATGCCAATCTGGGTCGTTCAAGCAATAGACACATAGCATGTTATTACACCCCATCGCGATTTCGGCTATCACGATTCTAAGTGACAAGGGGTCGCTCCTCTCCATTGCAGATATGTGAAATCGAAACCCCGAAACATCGTGGGGGGTTTGGGCCTATGGTCCTAGCATGCATTCATATGTAAGGTGGGTCGACGACTTGGGGCCTTCGGGGAATCATCGTGGCAATCAATTTTAAGTAGATCCGACCGTCGAATTATAAAGTAGCCATTTCGCAAGATTGGGCACTGAGGAAAAGGAAAGGAAGTGCATCGTGGATCCCCGGTGAAATAATTCCCAACACAGTCGAGACCGTTGATCAAGGATCGATCTAAGACGTAAAGGCAAGAGACACACGGTCATAGCTTGGAGTCCCTTTGAGGGTAGAGCCAGAAGAAAGGAGAGTTAGCCTCTGAGCCTTAAGGAGAAGGCATGTGGTCATCCCCTGTACACGTAGTCTTGACCACTTGCCAAGGAAGAAAGAAGTTAATGATATTTGAGCAGGTGGTTGAAACCTCAGCTCAAGCCATGAATGGAAGGTGTGGGAGGTCTGGAGCAATTAAGCCTATGGTACCCCTGTGTGAAGGATTTCCTGCAGGAGCCATGTCGGTATGAGCCTCCCTTGACAAAAGATCATGCACACACTAGGCTTGGAATTAATGGCTCAGCTACCCTCCTGCTATCAGGGGGGGGGGTGAATTGCTCTGAGTATATATGCTCAGTTTTTGTATTTTTGAAAGGGATCGATGGTAGAGATAAGCTTCTAATTGTAAAGTTTTAACGAGGCCTTTGGTTCTCTGGTTATAGATTGACACTTAAGGCTTCTTGTTTAATGGTCGTCAACCTCTTCTTTACTCTTTTCTTCTGACACTTAAAGCCCTACCATGGATGATCCAGTCGGGTGCTATAATGATGATGTAGTGTATGTTTGATTATATCAGTTTTTGCAACATTTTAAGTTTCTTGAATTTTTCTAGATTTGATAGGATCTCATATCTGAGACTTTTCCTCCAAATGCTGTTGGAATATCGGATGTCCAAAGAAGACTTTCATTCCTTTCTCGTTTCTCCCCCACCTACTCACCACTAAGAAACTTACTGGCCTAAGTTAGATCAAGACCTCACCTAGCTCTATATTTTCAACCCAGTTTTTTGAGTTAAAACGATATTGTTCTGAGTTTACTCCCATTTGGTCACCCTTTATAAAAAACATGTGACATATAAACTGATGGGTATCGGGCTTACTCCTGCTGCAATCCAAGAGTGACTCCTGGTGCTAACATTCCTGGCACTGTTTCCGGGGACGAAGTTGAATATTTTCCCTGGGATTGAACGATATTGAGCCTCTGATTCTGAAGGTGCATCATACATCATAGCCCTACAATATTTCTACTGTGCACCTAGCGACTCCATTGTGATGACTCCACTATGGTGAACCTGTTGTTTCAGTTGTGGTTTACAGAGGCATACATACGAGGTCTACCCCCTAGCTGCACCTAGCACCACCTGAAGCAGATCCAGAGAAACTTATCAGAAAGGGAAAGGCCCTCCGATAAGGAGTTTCAACTGTTGAACTAGGTATTTCTGATAGTTCCCATTGACCTCTGTTAGAGACTTCAATATCTGCTTCTCAGTTTCCTATCAGACCTCTTGTTGGAGTTTCTCATTTTTTAAATTTTGGGAGTGTTCTTGTCGATTTTTCTCCTCCTAGTATTGGATTAGAGGGAGAGATATTTTTCACTCCTTTCTCCCCTGATGTCATAGCCTAGTCTAGACCCAAGAATTAAGGAGATTTTCCTACCCTAGGCTTTACCACCCCTTCTCCTATTACTATTGTTGTTAATGAGCGAAGAGAAACCTATGTTCCCTTAAACCCGTTAGCCTCCTCCTCTAATCCTTTGTTGTTTCCTTTTCCTTCTACAATATCAGTTCCAGTCTCCCCTGTTCGAGCCCCTTCTCCTCCCAATTCTCCTCCAGCTCTTATCCCTATGGTAGGTGCTAATCCCCCAGAAAACATAATGGATGCCATAGTAGCTGCAAGGTATGCCCCTCTATTCCTACCTCAACCAATGAATCCTCTCCCTGCTAGAGATTACTTGAAGTATATGCCTAAATTCACTAGAGAGGAGGACATAAATATTGAAGAACACCTTGCGGCCTTCTACAATTATGTAGACAACCTGAACATTGAAAATGAAGATGTCTGGATGAGAGTCTTTGTCCAGAACCTTGATGGTGAGGTTAGGAAATGGTTTAGCAGACTGACCCCTAGATCTATTGTTGGGATTGAAGCTCTAGATAATGCCTTCTTGAGATAGTGGGGAGATAAAAAAGATTCCATGTATTACATGACAAAGTTTGGGTCCTTGAAGAGAAAGGAAGGAGAGTTTGTCTCTGACTTCTCGAAAAGATTCAATAAAATGTATAATAAGATCCCTATTGAGATAAAGCCCTCAGAAGCCTCTGCCAAAATCACTTATGCTAGTGCTTTTGACCCTGATTTCTGCCTCATGCTCAGAGAAAGAAGGGCTACCTCCTTGTCTAACATGCAAGATGTAGCCTTGGAAGTAGAATCCAATGTGTTGGCAGTTAACAGGCTCAGAAGCAAATTTGACAGAGACAAGGGAAGAGGCAGGTCTGAGGCCTCAACCTCTGGTTATTCTATAGCTTACCCTCAAGCAGATGAATTGAAAAAGATGGTAAAGTATTTGTCTACAAAGATGGAGAAAATCAAAATGGAGGGGAAGCCGACATACAAAAATCCTCAAAATTTTGACAATAGAGGCAACTTCAGGAGGCTGAACAACAATCTTCTTGAGATTATGCCAAGGGAACAAAGGGATAGAGATAGAAATGATCAGAGAATCCAGGATCCTTTTCAAAACAACCTTGTTACTGATAAGGAAGAGGAAGAAGAAGAGCTAGACCCTGAAATTCATTGTATTGAGGAAACCTCTCCTTTCCCTCATTTAACTCAATCTTCATACAGAGAATTTCTCATGAACAACCAAATAAATGAGCTGAGTAAGGGGGAGAAATCCCATGATAGCAGTCCCAACAAATACAACCTCAGGTCAAAGAAGAAAGAAGGGAAGTTTGGCATCCCTGATCATCCTCTCATAGCAGAGAAGCCTGCTAAGAATGCAACAAATAATGCCAAGGAAAAGAAAGCTCATAATTTCTCACCAATAGCCAAAGACCCTGTCCCAGAGGTGAGAGAAATTTCTAAGCTTCCTTCCTCCTTTAACTTTGAGCATGAAATTCAGAAAATCAGAATTCTTGTGCCCCTTTCAAAGCTAGTCAAACATGAAGATTTCAAAAGGTCCCTCTCTAAATTGTTGCAGTTTGATTCATTCTGCCATTTTGCAGACTCGGTGAACCTCCAAGATGAAAATCCAACAGTCATCCTAGGTCCTGTGGCAGAATATAGAGATGATTCATCCCCTCCCTTCTACACATCCCTAAACATACATGATAAGGTGCTGCATAATTGCCTGATGGATTCAGGGGCTTCCCATAATCTCATGCCCAAAACAATCATGGAAGAATTGGGACTAGAAGTCACAAAATCCTTCATGATTTGTAATCCTTTGACTCTAGGAGGGTGCAATGTCTTGGAGTCATCAAATATCTGGTGGTAACCCTGTTTCAGCTGCCCATGAAAAGTGTGGTCATGGACATCGTGGTGGTTGATGTTCCTCCCAAGTTTGGCATGCTATTGTCAAGATCTTGGATTAAAAATCTTGGGGAAACGTTGCAGATGGACCTCACATATGCTACCATTCCAGTCTTTGGAGAGGAGCACAGAAGACTGTATAGAGAAGCTCAGCTGGCCTATATTGTTAGTGATGAAGCAGACCCCACCAATCATCCCATATTTTCCCTTGATACTGATTTGGGATCCATCTTGTTGCAACTCACCAACACCCTCGAGGCTCCTCTTCAAATCAGAAAGCAACCAATTACCCCCCATGAAGATTATTCCCCAATCACCTCTGTATGGAAAATGTTCTTTGATGGAGCTTCCTCTAAAGATGGTGTTGGCGTTGGGGTATTTTTTGTTTCCCCTATTCAGAAAACTATATCTCTGTCATAGAAGTTAGAGTTTGAAGCTACCAATAATGTGGCAGAGTACGAAGCTCTTGTTTTGGGCTTAAGGCCTGCAAAGGACATGGGGATTAAAGAGATATTTGTGTTTGGGGATGTTGAGCTGATAATCCAATAGATCAGAAATATTTATCAGGCCAAACACCCTCAGCTTAGGAGCTACAGAAATGAAGACTGAGACCTCATTGACAATTTTTTTCTAGCTTTCAATATATCATTTATTCCAAGAGGAGAAAACACTATGGTTGATTCCCTTGCTATTTCAGTGAGCAATTTCAAAGTTCCTCTGCCACCTAATCTCAGGTATGATACAAAAGTAAAATACAGGCCCTCCATACCTAAAAATTTCAAGCATTGGAAGGTTTTTTACGATGATCTTGAAATCAAAATATTCCTGGAGATTGTTGAGGAGTTTTCAACATTTCACATTGACCAAGACCCTGCTTCTGAAGACGATCCTTATGCTGATGATCTTCTGAACAAGATTGTTGATCATCATATTGTTCAGCTACCTAGCAATCACATTCAAAGGGGACTGGCTTCTTTGGAAAGGTTTTTTGATAGAAATGATGTGGCAGTAAAGGGTAAAGTCTCAAATGATAATGTTGATACAATTGAGTGCAACATTGGCACAGAGAAGGAGCCAAAGTTTGTCAAATTGTCAAGCAACTTGACAAGAGAGAAGAGGACTGAGTATGTTGAGTTATTAAGAGATTTTATTGATGTATTTGCTTGGACCTATGAATAAATCAAAACATATGACACAATTGTTGTTGAGCATAAGATCCCACTGAGAGAAGAGGCTAAGCCATTTAGGCAGAAGCTAAGACATATTAATCCTATGTTGTTGCTTGTTATGGAGAAAGAAGTAAAGAAGCTATTGGATGCCCAGATCATTGTCCCCTTGAGATATTCTGAATGGGTCGCCAATCTAGTCCCAGTGAGAAAGAAAAGTGGAGAAATCAGAGTCTGCGTCGACTTCAGAAATCTGAATGGGAGCTCAAAGAAGGACAATTACCCCTTACCAAAGATGGAACATATATTACAAAGGGTAACTGGTGCATCAAGGATATCCATGATTGATGGATTTTCGAGCTACAATCAGATATCAGTCATGCCCGAGGACAGAGAAAATACAACCTTCACCACTCCTTGGGGCACATTCATGTATGCCAAAATGCCCTTTGGATTGATGAATGCAGGGAAACATTTCAGCGAGCCATGGACATAGCCTTCATTGGGGAGAAGGATCAGTTTGTGGTGATCTATCTAGATGACATAATAGTCTTTTCCAGATCTGATAAAGAACATTGTTGTCATCTGAGGAAGGTCTTCTCGAAATGCAGAAGATTTGGTCTTTCCCTAAATCCCAAAAAATATTTGTTTTCCATGAAGGAGGGAAAGTTGTTGGGGCATGTAGTATCTGTAGAGGGAGTGAGAATTTATCCCAATAGGGTTGAGGCAATTAAAACCCTGCCACTTCCCAGGTCCAGGAAAGAAGTCCAGTCTTTTTTGGGCAAAATTGATTTTTTAAGGAGGTTTGTTTCAAATTTAGTTGAGGTGGTAAAGCATATCACAACCATTCTCAGGAAGGGGAATGAAGTAAAATGGATTGTTGAACCTAGGGAATCCTTTGACCAAATAAAAAATGCATTGACTGAGGCACCTGTGCTTATCAGTCCTGATTATTCCAAGGACTTTCTGATCTTTTCTTTCTCTTCCTTTGATACAATGGTTGTTGTTATACTACAGAAGAATAATGCAGGGATAGAGCAACCTGTTTCTTTTTTCAGCAGAGCATTAAGGGATCCTGAGATCAGGTATGCCATCATGGAAAAGAAAGCCTACGCCTTGGTGAAAGATCTCAAATCTTTCAGAGCCTATGTCCTACACTCAAAGGTCATTGCATATGTTCCTTCATCTTCTGTGAAGGACATTCTTATTCAACCTGACATAGATGGGAAGAGGAGCAAATGGATTCCCAAAATCCTTGAGTTTGATCTGGAAATAAATCCCACCAAGCTAGTTAAAGGGAAAGGTTTAGCCAAGTTGTTGGTTGAATCTAATTGTAAAGCCTTGGGGGTGAACTTCATCAATGTTTTCTCATAAAAGTAGCAGGTTGAGTTGTCTAACAAGAGTTCTCAGGACATCTTACCATTAGCATAATGCACCTGGTATGGAGACATTATATATTTTCTGTAAGAATTAAATCCTCCTGATGGAATGGGGAAGAGAAAGGCAAGAGATTTAAAGCTCAAAGCAATCAGATATTTCCTTATTGACCAGGTCTTGTATTGGAAAGACCCTCTAGGAGTGCTTCTGATATGTCTAGACCCACATGAGGCCCAAAGAATTTTGTTTGATTTTCATAGCAGCCTATGTGGGGGACACCATTTCTGGAAGATCACAGCCTACAAAATTCTCAGGGTTGGGTACTACTGGCCCACTTTATTCACTGATGTCTGCAGAAAGATTAGATCCTACATCAAATGTAAAAAAAAATCAGGAAAGCAACAACTCAAATTCCTGCCACTAAAGCCTGTAGTAGCTTTGGCACCATTTTATCAATGGGGGTTGGACTTCATTGGGGAGATTCATCCTGATTCAAGTGGTCAACACAGATGGATCTTAACTGCAACATATTATTTCACCAAATGGATAGAAGCTATCCCCACCAAGAGTGCTTCACACAAAGTAGTCATTGGCTTTCTTGAAGATATCATGGCAAGGTTTGATTGTCCAAATAGAATTATCACTGATAATGTTGCATCTTTCAAGTCTGAGCCATTGATCAAGTTCTGTGAGCAGTTTGGGATTTCATTAACTCACTCCACTCCTAATTATACCCAAGGTAATGGACTGGCAGAGTCCTCTAACAAAATCTTGATCAATCTTATTAAAAGGCTGCCAGATGACAATAAGAAGGCCTGGGATTCAAATTTGAAATTTTCACTATGGGTTGATCGAGTGACGACAAAGAGATCCCTAGGCATCTCCCCTTTCCAACTTGTTTATGGGACGAAAGTTGTTTTTCCTTCTCGTCTAGCTTTACCTGTAGCAAAATTATTTCAGGATTATCAAGGAGAGCCTGCCAATATGATCAGAAGAATTAATCAACTGGTGGAGGTCCAACAGACTAGAGATAAGGTGATGGACATAGCTCATGATCTTTAGCAAAGGATCAAGCAAGACTTTGACAGAAAGGCGAGAAAATAATATTTCCAGCTGGGAGATCTAGTGCTTAAATGGAATGCACCCAGATAGGATAGAGGAAATCACGACAAGTTTGAATCCCTCTGGATTGGGCCCTTAAAAATATCTGAAGTGTTTTTAAATAATACTTACAGGTTGCAGGATTTGGAGGGTGAGGAGGTTTTTAATGGCCCCATGAATGGGCATTTCCTGAAGGAGTGTTTTTTTTGAGCCACAAGTGGCTCCCCTGTGTTTGTAAATATTGTCTTTCTGCTTTGTTTTTCGGTTTTAATAAAGACTCCACAACCCAAAAACAAGCCACTGAAGTTGCACGATCTTGGCAGCTCGTAGAGAGCATGCCATCCCCCATGGAGCCTAATGTTATCACATATTCTTGTCAAGACCTTGGGTGTCTGTATTTTCTTCCCGTGTCTGTAATTTTGTTTGTCTTCTACCCTTTTGTCGACCCAATTGTGTTTTTCCTTTCCCCTCCCAACATGTATTTCTCTTTCATTTGCAGTCATCCTTCTCAATCGACTAGTCTTTCCTTGTCAATATGCCCGAAAGAGATCATCCCTGAATTCCACTGTCTCTTATGAAGGTCGATCCCTCCTCCTTTTACCTCCATCACTGAACCTTTTCCTTCCCAAACCTAAGTCTGGTCGGCCGAATCCCCATTTCCACTATCTGCAGCAGCAAGAAAGTGAGCAAAGACTGGTTTCAATGGGAAGGATCTATCATCAAGGCAGATTGACGGTCATCGGGTAAACTGGAGCCATGGATTTTCCCAAGGTTTAGCGCTAGGGCTCGTCCCTAATGACCAAAGTCACAATTTAATTTGCGCCATCCGATCCAGGCAGGGGACAAGTGGCAGTCAATTGTGCGGCCCCAGGAGTTGGCATTTCGGTGTTTTCATTAGCAAGCGCACCCACAGCCTTACGCCACAGAATGCGAAGCCCCGGGAGCCTAACCCATGGTCATAGCCCAGGGTCATATTGAAAGGAGTGGGCCAGTGAAGTTGAGGGGTGCATGGCCATGGTGGACCCACAGTGAAACGATATCCATGCCAATATGCATTGTTCAAGAAATAGACACATGGCGTGTTATTACGCCCCATCGCGATTTTGGCTATCATGATTCTAAGTGACAAGGGGTCGCTCCTCTCCATTGCAGATATGCGAAAGTGAGACCCCAAAACTTCATGGGGGTTTTGGGCCCACAGTCCTAGTGCCCAGTCATATGGAAGGTGGGTCGGTGACTTGGGGTCTTTGGGGAATCATCATGGCCATCAGTTCTAGGCATATCTGACCGTTGAATGATAAAGTAGCCATTTCGCAAAATTGGGCACCAGGGAAAAGGAAAGGAAGTGCATCGTGGATCCCCGGTGCAAGAATTCCTGACACAGTCGAGACCGTCGATCAAGGATCAATCTGAGTCGTCCAGGAAAGAGACACATGGTCACATCCTAGAGTCCCTTTGAGGGTAGAGCCAGAAGAAAGGGGATCTAGACTCCGAGCCTTAAGGAACACGCACGTGGTTGTCCCCTGTACACATAGTCTCGACCACCCGCAATGGAAGAAAGAAGTTAATGAAATTTGAGCAGGTGGTTGAAACCTCAGATCAAGCCATGAATGGAAGGTGTGGGAGGTCTAGAGAAATTAGGCCTATGGTACCCCTGTGTGCAAACTTTCCTGCAGGAGCCATGTCGGTCTAATCCTCCCTTGACAAAATATCATGCACACTCTAGGCTTGGAATTAATGGCTCAGATACCCTCCTACTGTCAGGGGGGGGGTGAATTTCTCTGAGTATATATGCTCAGTTTTTGTATTTTTGAAAGGGATCGATGGTAGAGATAAGCTCTCAATTGTAAAGTTTTAACGAGGCCTCTGGTTCTCTAGTTATACACTGACACTTGAGACTTCTTGTTTAATGGTAGCCAACCAATTCTTTACTCTTTTCTTCTAACTCTTAAATCCAGGCATGGATAATCCAGTCGAGTGTTATAATGATGATGTAGTGTATGTTTGATTATATCAGTTTTTGCGGCATTTTAAGTTTCTTGAAGTTTTCTAGATTTGAGAGGATCTCATATCTGAGACTTTCCCTCCAAAGGCTACTGGAAGACCAGATGTCCAGAGTAGACTTTCATTCCTTTATCATTTCATTATTTTCATTATTATCAGTATCAACTAGAAGAAAATGATATTAGTAGAGGGTTGAATATTATCCAAGTGGATATTGGTGGCCACCCACCTATTCCAACTAGCTCCTCTTGAAATTCTTTAGTTCATCAATTTCTTCTCTAATTATTTGTAATTGTGGGTTCTACAATTCCAGGGATTTTTGAAGCCCTACACAGATTCCAAGTGGATATTGGTAGCCGCCACCTAATCCAACTTTCTTATTTTGGAAGTTTTCATGTCATTACATCTTTTTGTACTTCTAGCACTGTTTTGGTGCCCTAAACATTTTTTTTTGGCTTGCCACAATCAAACTATAGACTAAGTCATAATTTGATGGAAAAATGTGTAGTTCTTGAAAATACCTTTCCAACAAGCTATCACACGCCTAAAACAAAGGTCATATGCAAATGTTATGACCACGAGAAGTTGAGGTACCAACTTACCCATCGGGGCCCACATAACTTTTGGTGTTTCATCTCCTAGGGTTAGGTTTTTGGATGTCTAGGGTTTTGGAATTCATGAGTAATATTAAAAAGGCCCCCAAAGCCTCATTGTAATCATTTTTCTAAGACATATGTGTGTAGAAACCACATCTCTTCTTACAGACAACTACCACCATTTGAGCAGGTTGTTTTCAGTTATATAGTTTTATAGTTTCAACCTATTTTATTTATTCAATAGAATTTATTGTTCACTGGATCTTTGTTTTTGTTCTTCGTATCTATGTGTTATTGTATTCAACATGTTATTCTTTTCGTTCTGCTCATAAACATGGATCAAAAGATGTCGACGATGTTATTCCCTCATCCATAAAACATTGAACGACTTAGCCATGGAAAATACATTCATGTCAAAGAGGAAGGTTGATTGTACTATGGCATCAAGCCCTTAAAATATGAGGCATTGTGTGATGTTGTCCCACTAGAAGTTTCTAATGTTATTTTAAGACAACTATATATGTGCAAGTGTCATGGTGTTTATGATTTTAGGACACTACTAGGCCCTATAGTGTCATTGTTACTTTAGGAGGTCAACTCTACATGGTACCAGTGGTAGTTTTGAATACCACATTCTATTTGATGTCAACAAAGTAGTGTAGGAACGTAACCCTATAGAGGTGCCTCTACACTATCAAATAAAGCATGAAATTGATTTTTTACCTAATGCTCCTCTACCTAATAGCCTAGTATATAAATTATCTATTCAAGATAAGGAATAAATCAAATGGTAGATTCAAGAGCTAATTAAAAAGGGTCACATTCGACCAAGCACCTCACCTTGTAGGAGCCCAATTGTTTGGTTCGTAAGAAGGAAGGTAATAGGGAGATTAAGAGAAGGGAGGGAACAAGGAGGGTGAGTGTAAATATATAGATGAATGGGATTGAGAACACGATCGATAGGAAATTTTCCTCTTATAAGCATAGGAATTTGTTGCTAAATAAAGATTATGAGCTCCTAACATTTTCTAATGGAAAAGTGAGACTTATTATTTTCTACCTAGAAGGAATTTATATAAATCACAAGTGCATGGTATGTATATTTAATGTGCATTTTCATTGCATGATAGAATAATTATCTAGGTGTGTGTACTGCTAAATGGTGAAGCTATTAGACGATCATTATTTTTAAATTTGAAATTTTAGGTTTCAGATTAATAGAGGTTTCCGTGAAATAATATTATCCACTTTTAGTAGGTTTGATGAAAATATAACCCACTTTTGGTAGCATTGTTGAAAATATGTGGTAATAACAAGAAATCCTTAAAAATAATTTTATGTTATCATCTCCTTGGTGTGCAAGTATAAATATACTGTGTGAGAGTATCAGGTGGTCCTTCTCCTTAAGATATCAATGTCTAGCACTAATATGTTCTCCAATTCCTTTTCTAGTTATTTCTATTCATGGAATCTCTCTTAGCATGAACCTTATCCCCTAAATTTCCTAAAATTTGCAACGTACGAACCTTATGCCTTGTGTCCATCCTATGAAAATGTTAAATGATTCAAAATTTTAGTGCGATCTTGAGCAATTTTAATTAGGGGTGTTATCATGTCAGCCCTTATGTGTAGGAGTTTCACCTTTTCTCTTGTGTTTGGGTAGAGTTTCCTCAACATCCTCCCTTTTGTTATTCACATTCCTAACCTTGAATAACAAGACATGCACATTGTATTCCATGACCTGTTATTTTTTCCTTTGCCAATTCTTGATTTTTGGGATCTACCTCTTATATTAGTTTGGACGACTTTCCTTGTTATAATATAGCGATATTCAATCAATTGGATCAACTTTCCTTTCTCCATATTTCTTTCCATTTATACTACAAGATCGCGTAAGCCAGTAGAATCTCTTCCTTTCACGTCAACATTTCCTTCAATTGTGAATATCAAGTTTGGATAGATTTTATTGTATATTAATATTGGGATATTCCCTAGGATCCTCAATCATTACATTCTCTCCCTCCTATGTGATAAGCCTCAACAAATGGAGTTGACTAGGAATCCCCGTGAAATCCTTTCTTTCCTTTTTTCCTTTTGATGTGGGAGTGATATGTAAATTACAGTGGATATTCAACTGGAACATTTTTTCACAATAGATCTTATAATATTCTAAAAACTTAGACTATGAAAACTGATTTTCCTTAGATCCTAGATTAATTAATGTCTAGATTTGCTTAAATTTATGAAATAATTGAATTTTGAAAATGAACGAATTGAGAAAAATAACACACCATCTAGACAAATGAACACAATATATATCTTGGGAAACCCAATACGTGAGAAAATCCAGCTAGAAGGTGAGTCTTATGCTCTACTCTCTATTCTTCAGTTATGGAAATGTAAATACAAATAAAGAAGCACTCACGATGGAGTTGTCTTTGTCATTGTTACTTGTATGGCTAATACAAAATATTTTCCTCCTCTGTTATGCTCTCAAAATACCACTCCTATATTCTCTAATCAATTATGGAACAAGTATAATGCTAACGAATGGAACCCCCTTTCTGCTCCTAGAGATGTGATATTTAACATAGCTCAACAGTCGTTTAGGGTTAGGGTTTTTGCATCCTCAACCCTCAATTAGTGATAGGATTTGGACCTTTTAGAATATTCTTTAAATTCCACACATGGCTAGCCCCATATGTGTGAGTAAGAGGAAATGACATGGAATCCACTCATACCATGGTGATCAACAAGATAGGTCAACTTGTGGGAGGCATTAATTTTGCATACGAGCTTTGATTAAGGTGATGTTTTCACTTTTCGAAAGGTCTTGGTGTGTAGATAAAAATTTAGGTTTTGGGAACGAGTTTCAAAAGTTATAATTCCATAAAATGTTGTTTAATGACTCAAAATGGATCTGAAAGTTTCTGGACCCCAATTTTCCAAATTGGGACCTACCATTAAAATGGCCTTGCAAGTTGATTCCTTCAATTTTTTCCACCAAGAAAGTACCAAGATATATGAAAAATTATATGATGATCCAATATGGATCATACCTCCCCATTTAGGGAGACTTTTTGTCCCCAACATAATTACTAAATAAGGTGAGGAAAAATTTCCTCTACCTTCTCCCTAGAGT
>ML800328.1:0-13926 GCA_009831015.1 Picea engelmannii
GTGTTCTTTTATGTCTCTTGTTTATGTTGCTACTGCTCAGTACATGATATATATGTCAATGGTAACGAAGTAAAAGAACACTAGTAACACTAATGCTATGTAAATAAGGAAAAATCCAACACACTTAAGGTGCCTTAACAAGAGGGTTAGAGTTTCGTTGTTGCAGCAAAACTCTGACTACAACTGCAACTGCAATTGGTGCTACAATGAGAAAATAATCTCCCAATCTACCTTGTAGTGGTTAAACTGTCCAAAGATAGTGTGGGCCCACAACCTATTAAAATATTAGGCATGCTCGTTTTCACCATAGACAATATCTCAATATTGTCACCCAACCATAGGCACAAGGCCACCCCCAAGCACCTTAACCTTGACAGATAGAATAATTCTGGAAGCAATCACTAGAACCAATAGCCAACCAAGGTAGTGTACCTCTCTCCAAAGCTAGCACACCAAACAGAGAAACCAAACCATAAGCCAAAGACCAATTCACTACTGCAATAGCTGCAACTCTCCTCCAGCCATGCACATCACTAGTCCTTATGAGGTTGTGAGTGAGAGTAAGACTAAATGAGCTCAAGCGCCCTCTATTTATAGTGCTCCAAGTCAACTAACTGGGTGGACTTCTCTTCCTAGAGGATAATTCTTTAATATAAATTATTCTATTGAGTCGACTTCTCTTCTAGGTTTCTTATTCACCTGTTAGGGTTTTTCTAGCTTCCCGAAATATTCTAATCTCGTCAAAGGTTACACGTGGAGGTTAATACCTCCCGCAACTACCGTAACATCAACACCAAGATTATATGGCAAGAGAAGGGACAAGGTCGACAAATTGGGGATATTATAACTCTATGTTTTTGGAGGTTGTTCACTTAGACAATCAACGGAGATAATGGCATGATCATAAATATGGACATGGAAAATGCCTTCGATCATGTAAGACACAAAACCCTGTTTAAGATAATAATAAAAATTGGCTTCTCGAATCATTAGATGGGTAGAATTTTTTATCGAAAATCCTTGAATTGCTCCACTAATTAATAGAATATCCAGCCAGTTCTTCAAAGGAATCAAGAGACTAAGCCAGAGGTTCTTTTTTTATTATTCTTATACATCATAGTCAAGATGACACACTCCCAGGTATTCAAATAGTTCGCCAAGTTAAAGACAAGAATCATTCTGAATTCTCCAATGATAGTCTCCTACTTGGAGGGGGTTCCATAATCATAGCCAAAGTTTTTAAGGTTGCCCCTCATAATTATTTATCAGCGTCATGTGGGAGAAGTAAACACAAGAAAGTGTAAGATGTATGGTTGGTACTTCTTAGGAAAGAAAAAGGATAGAGAGAATTTGGCTTCTCTACATACATCCAACCGGCAATCCTTTTGACACTTGGGAGTTCTTATATCCATACATATTCACAAGCCAATAGACTGGGCCTCGATCCCACATAAACTCGTATCTAAAATTGTTGCTTGGTGGGTGTGATGGTTGAATCATGAAGGTCATCTAGTGCTCATAAACGTAGTTCTCTCCTCCATACATGGCTTTATCTATTTGTCCTTATTCGCACCGCTTAGCATGCGATGTTACATGAGAAGGTCATTTCTGAATTTCTATGATGAGGAGAGATAGATGGCAGGAGAAGTTCAATCTGGTGAAATGGCAGTGCTTAGTCTCTTTCGTCAACCGATGAGGCATTTTCATCTATGACTCCATCATAATGAATAAGACTCTTGGGGTCAACTTCTTGAGGAAAGAAAAAGGATAGATAGAATCTGGCTTCTCTACATACATCCAACTGGTGATCCTTTTGATACTTGGGAGTTCCTATATCCATACATATTCACAAGCCAACAGATTGGGCTTCGATCCCAGAGAAATTCGTATCTAAAATTGTTGCTTGGTGGGTGTGATGGTTGAATCATGAAGGTCGTCTAGTGCTCATAAACGTAGTTCTCTCCTCCATCCAGGGATATATCTATTTTTCCTTATTCACACCCCTTAGCATGCGATGCGATATGGGAAGGTCATTTGTGAATTTCTATGATGAGGGAAGATAGATGACGGGAGAAGTTCAATCTGGTGAAATGGCAGTGCTTAGTCTCTTTGGTCAACCGATGAGGCATTTTCATCTGTGACTCCATCATAATGAATAAAACTCTTGGGGTCAAATTGGTGCGGCGACTCATCACCGGAAACTTGTGGTGGAAGGAGGCAATTCATCGAAAAATTTCCTTGGAAGAGAGGAAGAAGTGTCTGGAGCAACCCCTTGGTCTGGCGCTTAATTTGTCACTCAACAAACCTAACCAAAGCTCACCTCTCTTGGAGCCTAGGAAATGGGCATTCATTGTATTAACCCATGGGAGGGCATAATTCAATGCCACCCTACTTTTAGCACAAATCTTAGATTAACCCCCTGAGAGATTAGCCTCGATTTCGATTTTTTTAGGAAGTAGAACCCTAGGGACATAGTTGGATGGTCCCATATCAATGACGAGTGGGTAGAATGGAGCATAGACACAGGTATACCAGAGAACCTCCGACCTCTTTGGAACCTCCAACCACTGGAAGATGAAGCTTTGATGGATATGTGAAGGTGCTCCAATAGGAGATGCAACTACCTTTGTTTCCTCCCTATGGGCTCAAGTTTAGGACCATAATAACTCTCCTGAAGAAAATTTCTTCTACAAGATTTTGGTTCAGAATTAATCACTGCGAGTGCAGAATTTAAAAAAGAGAGGAATTCAAGGCCCTTCAATCTGTGTTGTGCAAAGACGGAGAAGAAACTGCACAAAATTTATTCCTTGAGTGAAGGGTCACAACGCAGACATGCACAGAAGCAACGAGAGAACTTCAAATAAGGCCTACAAATTTCAGAGATTGAAGAAGCTATTCCAAAAATTGAGGAAGGAAACTACTGCCCTACGTTAAAGAGTATGCCCATGTTTGCCTTCCTGTGGAAATCCTTTCCAAAGTTTCTCTCGTTGAAAGTCGGATTGGCCATAAACATGTCGATCTTGAGAGATGAAAAGAGGAAAAGAATGGAAGACAACAAGAGGTTCAAGTTGGAATTCAATCCCCAAGCAAATCTTTCGGCAACCAAGGATCATTGTATGAGCAATGTCGGTTGCCTCAATGTCTTCCTCAAAGCCGCATCCCCCACCCCCTTCAGTTAGACAAGAAGGATACCCCCTGGAGAGTTAACCAAGAAGATAATGACATCGAAGCATGGGTGCGAAAACAAGGTAAATTCATTATTTTCTTCGATGGTGCATAAAAATGGAATCGAGGATAGGTAGGAGCACGGGGAGTAATCTATAATTTTTCTTCGTAAAATAGCACAAAGCTATGCATATAGGCACTTCAGAAAGTGAACAACAACTAAACTGAAGCATGGGCCCTATGGCAATAACTGCTCCAAATGAAGAAAGTAACATATTCTCAAGTTGTGACAGTCAGTGATTCTCTGATCATTATTCACTCTATGATTTCATCTTCTTCCCCTTCCTCCCCCTCCTGGGCAAGAATCCTTTATCAAGCGCAGTCCCTTTATTCCTCGTTTAAAGGCACTTCCTTCCTCCATTTATTAAGAAGATTTAATCACCGGGTTGATGAACAAGCCAATCCTAGAGCAAGGGCTATGGCAACGACGATACAGATCATTGAGAGGCAAGCTTAATAACATAACTCTTAATTAAATTTCCTCTCCACTGGATTTCGTTCAGAATGTTCTACCTTGGCATCATCTCAGCCGTGATTTGCATGCATGAAGGATTTAAATAACCCCGAGGACCTGGCGTGCAGCGCATCTGTGATTTCACCATTAAGAGAATCATCTGCTTCCATTTTCTTCCTCCTCGGACACTCCTTCAGTTTGTCCATTCTCGAGGAAATATTACCTCAGTAAAGAGGAATCGCCCTGTGATTGTCATCCTGACTCAATGGGGGATCTTCGTTTCCTATACATGGGACTCCAAAAGTGTAAGCAAGAAATTGAATGGCTTAAGGAGAAGTGGCAGCAAAAGATGCCAAAATTACCTAGTTCCAGGACTGCATGCATGCCCTTCATGCCAGAACCTCCAAACCCCCAGTGAGCAATTGGAATGCACGGTAAGAGTAATTGACCGAGCTTATGAGTTGGGAGGAGATGTGGATTGAATTGCCCCATATTCGAAGTAAACAGTATCACTTATGGTCTCCTCAGCTATAGCTCACAACGAGATTGGAGAGATTTGGGTTATGTTGTCACCTCAACCTAGAATTGCTCAAGCTACTCCTGACACTGGAAGCCATAATGGAAGCTTCGAAGCTCTGCCACTGACAGCAGAGTGTATTCACCCAAGTATTTAAATGCATTGGCTAAGTAGGATCTTTTGTTATAGTTTTTATGAGCAAGAACGAATGCAGTGATTCATCCACGAGAAAGATAATAATAATAATAATTAGCAATAGTCAATCCTTAGACTTGAAACTAATAATAACAACTGATCTCGGACAGAAAATAAAAATTGAATCTTGAATGCTTATTGCCTACAAAAAATTGTCTGAACCATGTATGGTTGCAAAGAACTTCTATTAGCATGTAGGTAGAGACATTATAAGATTGGAGCATTTATAGACACTAAAAGTGGGCATCAAGTCTATCTTTATCATATTCAAGTACCCCATTTCTGGGATTCCATATCTTAAAATTTCTTTTGGTAAAGAGAATTGTTACGACTTGCAACCTCTTCTGTATGTGATATATCATATCTTATTGTGAGACACACAACTCATGTTTTCCACGTTTCAAACAGCATGAAACAGGAAAGCATGATGCGTTTCTCCCCACAACATGATCCTTATAGGCAGGGTTAAATTTTGACCTCCTACCCTGCAATTCAAGAAAATTGCATATAGCTGGAAATCAAACATACCTATGTTCACAACTAATTAGTTTCATGTAATTCTATTAGCATTCCATTAAATTTTTTATGTAATGTAAAGTAAAATATTAAGAAAGCTCTAACTGCCTAAGTTAGTGAGCACTAAAACTATGGTGCCAATGTGATTCATAGACTGTCATTTATGCTAAAGAGTGAGCATATTATTATGATCAAAAGCAGATTTTACTTCTATTTGTTTGCAGAGTACTTTGTATGCATGTTAGAGTATCATTCAAACCACCATTGTTCCACAATCTTTTGTTTGTCAAATGAATTCAGATTTTTATAATGTCGCTGGATGCTTGTTAAAGTATTTATCCCAGGTTGGTTCTTACTCTCTTCCCTTATTGTTCAGGTGTTGATTATTGTAAGATCTTTCGCAGGGTTATAATATCATGATCATGTATGTAGGTATATAAAAGAATGGTGTTTTCTGATTTTATTAGTTATATCATTGAAAATTTATGGTTTTTCATTTAATCAAGACATTATCTTGAAGGTTGGATCAGCTTTATAAAATGTGGAAGGGGTAAGTGTTCAGTGAAGGAGTCGTCAAATTTTAGCTTGACAGGCAGGATTGACTGTTCAATTCCAAACCTGTTGGCAGTAGACGATAATAGGTAGTCTGTGTCATTCAGGTACTGTAGCCTGTGTTGTTATGATATCATAATATGCAGAACCATTGCAACATACCACACTGCAGAGCTCAGCTTAAATGGATTTCAATCTCAGAGAAAATATTCACATAATTCTTTAGATTGCTATCTGTTTAAAACATTTAGATACTTTGAATACCATAACAAACTTAATCCTTCAAACATTCAGATGAGGATAACCCCGTCTTTCACGCAAGTCAAATAGACAACAAACACTGAATAAGCATCAGTTGCTGATTGCAAAATAGGCAAGAATATATGCTAAAGAGCATTCTTGAGCAATCTATTGTGTTATAACAATGTGTTTCTCTAGCTCATTAAATCCATTCAAAGAATCAAGTGTAAACATCATACAATAGGAGAAATGCCAGGGAAACTATAAAATTAAGCTTTTCAGTTTCAATATTAGAATTTGCAGAACAATTCAACAAATATATATGACTATCCTACCAGATGCTTGAAGATGTTATGTCTTTTACATATCTAAACAAAGTTTGACATAAGTATCATTTCAAAACAATTGATTATCCATGTCTGTGCTAAAAATATATGCGAGTCCTGTTAAGACATGCAAAAGCCAAAAACAATGCCTTGTAGTTCCCTGCCAGTGTGAAGTTCACAAGACTCAGAAGCTCGTTTTTCTGTTCTTGCTGCTTCTCACTGTGGTGACTAAGAACTTGTTCTTTGTTCCTCCTCTACAACGTTCTGCACAAATCTCATGTTGGGGGCTTACTAAACAAGCTTATGTTAACTTCTTGTTTTACTTAGCATCACCAATAATCCCCACGAAAGCACTGTCCCACCTTGAAATGATGGAAATGGCTGCCATCTCTCCCCACAATTTCTCTTGCAATAATCTTAGAGATGAACTTGATGGCAGAGTGGCAGTCACCACACATTCAAAGGTTCTTGATGATCTAGATAGCTGTTTCAGGCATTGTGCTAATAAGTCGAGATGCAATTGCCAGCTTCTCACTGTGGTGACCAAGAACTTGTTCTTTCTGTTCCTCCTCTACATCATTCAGCACCTATGGTGCACTGGCTTTGGGGACGGGGGACGGCTAGAGCGCACCCCCAAATTTTTCAGGCGACAGCAAGTTGGGGACGGCAATAATACATATATTATTTAAAAATTAAAATTATATATATATATATATATATATATATATATATATATATATAAAAGTTCAACGTACATTAATGATAGTTTTAATTTTCTACATACGTATAAATATAAAAGAATAAATATTAAAAAAATAAAAAATCACAATACATGAATGGTAAAGTAAATAATAGATATAAATTAAAACATTGCAATAAACATTGAACATGTTAAGAAATTTGAACTCTGAAAGCTCAGCCCGTGACTGTCGGCGGTGAACAGAGGAGAAGAGAGGCAATTATGGATAAATGTTGGTCGTGTGGGCTTGGCGAATAGAGAAGTTTCTTTAAAATTAAAAGGGTGTGCGCCGTAGAAGAAGCCCGCAACCAGTCTGTAGAATAAGCCCGCAACCAAACTGTCGGATGAAGGCCCACGATCAGACTGTCAGAGAAGAATGAGAGGGTGTCGTACCCTAGCCATTCTGGAATTTTGTGAGGGATGGATTGGGAATGCCACGGAAGTCCCCGCGTCCTCGATGGCGTTCCCACTGTTTTGGGAACGTTCCCAAGGCGTTCTTAAGTCCCCCGGACGCAGGAGACGAAGGGTTTTTTAGCAGGGACGTGTCCCCGTGCAACATAGTTCAGCACATATCTTGTGTTGCATACATACCCTGATGCCTTCATCTGCCCAGATGATATTTTCAACTCTCCAAAATTCCCTTTGTTTGTGGGTGTGATCTGTCTCCACAAAAACACTGTCCCACCTTGAAATGATGGAAATGGCTGCCATCTCTCACCACAATTTCTCGTGCTCTTAGAGATGAACTTGATGGCAGAGTGGCAGTGGCCACACACTCAAAGGTTCTTGATGACCTAGATAGCTGTTTCAGGCATTGTGCAAATAAGTCAAGATGCAATTGCCAGCTTCTCACTGTGGTAACCAAGAACTTGTTCTTTCTGTTCCTCCTCTGCATCATTCAGCACATATCTTGTGTTGGAGACATATTCTGATGCCTTCATCTGCCCAGATGATATTTTCAACTCTCCAAAATTTCCTTTGTTTGTCGGTGTGATCTGTCTCATGCAGTCTACTACAAAAGTATACACCTGTTTAGTAACCACAATCCAACTTAATCCTGATTTCTTTGTTATTCCCCGTCTTCTATCGGTCTCCAAATCTTTCCAATGCCATCCCACCTAACAGCTGCAGCATAGATGTTTGATAATAGCAAATAGGGTGCAACATCTTTTGGAACCAATTCAAATAGTCATTCCACTGCAAGTTTGCTTAGCTCTATATTAGTATGGATCCTACAAGCACTAAGTAATGATCCCCATACAGCAGCATCGGACTCTCTTGGCATTTTGTAAATGAAGTCGCATGCTTCATTCAAGCACCCAGAACATCCAAGAAAGCCAACCATACATCCATAGTGCTACATTATGGGTGTGATGTTATAATGTTGATGCATCAGTTCAAACTACTGCCAGCCCTCATCCACTAGGCTTGCATGGCAGCATGCTGCCAGAAAACCAATGAAGGTGACATGATTTGGGTTCTTGCCAGTGTCCTGCATTTGACCAAATAATTTTAGGGCTTCCTTGCCATCTCCATGCCATAGCAAATCCTGTAATCATTGCGTTCCATGACACCAAATCTCTGTAAACCATTTTATCAAACACATCACGTGCATTTTTTATGCTCCCACATTTTGCATACATGTCTAGAAGAACATTCTCACTGCGCTGTTGAGTTTTTTCTGGAATAAATTATGTACAAGATTATCATTTGTCCAACGTTTTGAGTGGACACTCCACCCATCATCAGGGACACATAAAGCTGCAAGTGATAATAGAAAAGTGTGCTGGTTTGAGAATTTATAGAGTGAAGAAAATGAATAACTGTGTAAAAAGGGGAAAATTTTTCCAATAACCATTGAGAAAAATGATTAAATTAGTCATTTAGCCATTGAGAGAAATATTAAAAATATGATGGGATGAATGAAAGGGAGGGAGATAAAAATAAATATATTAAGATAGACAAAAATTTAGGAGAAAAATGACAAAAGGGGAAAATAAATGAAGGAAGAAGAAATTAAAAAGATTAAAACAGGGGGTCTGAAGAGCCAAGAGTAAATTGTGAGGGGGGGTTGGGGGACGCTCGAGGAAAAGAGGGGGGATAGAAGTAAAGCAGAGAAATTCAAGGGTGAGGAAAGGAAGTCAAAAAAATAAGAGACAAAATTTTTTTTATAAAAAAAATTAAAATTTTTAATTACCTAGGAGGTGGATGAGGGGTTTCCAGGATTGGCTAAGTTTGTATCCATCTTCATGATTGAAATTATTTGGGTGTTTATCAATTTCCAGTGCTTCACAGATGATTCGAAATGAATAAACATTCTCCACAAAAACATCAAGCTGGCATCAACTCCCAACTAATTCTTCATGAATCTTCTTGCCTTGTTCAAGAGCTGCTGTGTTGGCACAAGCTGGGAGGACACTGGCAAACGTGACTTGATTGAGTTGGATGCCCTTTCGTTGCATTTCAAAAGACAATGACAAATCCTCCTGACTATACCGATGTTTGGCATAAGCTGCAATCATTTTTGTCCAGGAAAAGACATCACGTGGAGGCATTTTCTGAATGATTCTAAAAGCTTCATCAATATGTTCGTTTTGGGCATATCCTGAAATCATAGTATTACAAGATACAACATCAACACACTTTGTCAAACATATTGCATGCATTCTCCATACACCCACATTTAGCATCATATCTATAAGAGCATTCCCACCAAATACATCAGATTCAAATCATTTTCTATTTATTTCTTCATAGATCTCCTTTGCCTTGTTGCAGAGCTTCCAAGTTAGCACAAACCGGAAGAACACTGGCATATGTATATTGATTGGGTTTGATACCAGATCGCTGCATTTGGTGAAACATCTCTAAGGCTTCCTTACCCATTCCATGCTTCACATAAACTGCAATCATTGCTGTCCAGGAAAACACATAGCGCTGAGGCATTTGCTGAAAGATTTTAAAAGTTTCATCAATCTGTCCAGTTTCGGCATATCCTGAAATCATAGTATGACAAGAAACAATATCTCGTTCAGGCATTTTCTGAGAGATTTTAAAAGCTGCATCAATATGTCCATGTTGGGCATATGCTGAGATCATAGTATTATAAGATACAACATCTCGGCAACGCATTTTGTTAAACACATTCCATGCATTCTCCATAAGCCCACATCTAGCATACATATCTATAAGAGCATTCCCAACAAATACATCAGATTGAAATCCTCTTCTATTTATTTCTTCATGGATCTCCTTGCCTTGTTGCAAAGCTTCCATGTTAGCACAAGCCGGAATAACACTGGCATACGTATATTGATTGGGTTCCGTACCAGATCGCTGCATTTGGTAGAACAGCTCTAAGGCTTCCTTACCCATTCCATGCTTGGCATAAGCTGCAATCATTGTTGTCCAGGAAAACTCATCACGTTGAGGCATTTTCTGAAATATTTTAAAAGCTCCATCCATATGTCCATTTTGAGCATATCCTGAAATCATAGTATTAGAAGATACAACATCTGGGAAACGCATTTTGTCAAACACATTGCATGCAATCTCCATACACCCACATTTGGCATACATATCTATAAGAGCATTCCCAACAAATACATCAGATTCAAATCCTCTTCTATTTATTTCTTCATGGATCTCCTTTCCTTGTTGCAGAGCTTCCATGTTAGCACAAGCCAGAAGAACACTGGCATATGTAAATTGATTGGGTTTGATAGTGGATCGCTGCATTTGGCGGAACAACTCTAAGGCTTCCTTACCCATTCCATGCTTGACATAAGCTGCAATCATTGTTGTCCAGGAAAACACATCACGTTGAGGCATTTTCTGAAAGATCTCGAAAGCTTCATCAATATGTCCAATTTGGACATATGCTGAAATCATAGTATGACAAGATACGACATCTTGTTGAGGCATTTTCTGAAAGATTTTAAAAGCTTCATCAATTCGTCCATTTTGGGCATATCCTGAAATCATAGTATTAAAAGATACAACATCTCGGCAACGCATTTTGTCAAACAAGCTGCATGCATTCTCCATACACCCACATTTAGCATACATGTCTATAAGAGCATTCCCAACAAATACATCAAATTGAAATCCTCTTCTTTTTGTTTCGTCATGGATCTCCTTGCCTTGTTGCAGAGCTTCCATGCTAGCACAAGCTGGAAGAACACTGGCATATGTATATCGATTGGGTTTGGTACCAGATCGCTGCATTTGGTAGAACATCTCTAAGGCTTCCTTAGCCATTCCATGCTTCGCATAAGCTGCAATCATTGCTGTCCAGGAAAACACATCACGTTGAGGCATTTTCTGAAAGATTTCAAAAGCTTCATCAATATGTCCATTTTGGGCATATCCTGAAATCATAGTATTAAAAGATACAACATCTGGACAACGCATTTTGTCAAATACATTGCATGCAATCTCCATACACCCACATTTGGCATACATATCTATAAGAGCATTCCCAACAAATACATCAGATTCAAATCCTCTTCTATTTATTTCTTCATGAATCTCCTTTCCTTGTTGCAGAGCTTTCATGTTCGCAAAAGCCGGAAGAACGCTGGCATACGTATATTGGTTGGGTTTGATACCAGATCGCTGCATTTGATAGAACAGCTCTGAGGCTTCTTTATCCATTCCATTCTTGGAATAAGCTGCAATCATCACAGTCCATGACACAACATTCCGTTCACCCATTTGGTCCAAAGCTCTGCGTGCATAGGGTAGACTCCCGCACTTGGCATACATTGTCACAAGTTTATTCGCTAAAAAGATCTCGTGCCATCTGAACCCAGTTTGAATGATGTGAGCATGAACCAGTTTTCCTTCTTGCAGGGCCTTTCTACTCAGGCACCCCTGCAAGAGAGAATCAACGGTGGCATTGTCTGGGTAAACCCCTCGGAGGTCCATAACATGCAAAACCTGCAGCGCCTCTTTCAGTTGGCCATGCTTGCTTAGAGTCCTCACTTGCTCGCCCGTCTCCATGTTGCTGCCATTGGCATAAACTTCATCAATTTTAACATATGTTTCAGTATTGATTCGATCCTGCAACGGCATACCCAGACACCAATATCCCTTGTTCTGATTTCTGAGTGTCGATACCATCGCCATGGCCATGGCGCTTCTTGTGTTTCAGTAGCATTTTACTCATCTCCATACGATGTATCCAGTAGCCTTCTTCCTTGGATGGATTTAAACGTCCAAAATGCTTACTTTGATTCATCAATATATCAAACGAACAGCACCTTCAAACTTGGGCTTAAATTTCTGATGAAATTCAAAGATTAATGCATAACTCGTCGATGGAACTCGTATAATTGAGATTTTAGAAAACACCATCACACCATGTTCGATACTTTTTTTTTTCAAAATAAACGACTCCGATAGTATGCACAGTCACGCCTTTTGATATTTTGTTAAAGGAGATACCATCAATAGACTAAGGATGCATGCACTGTCACTCCTGATATTTTTTTCAACGTAAAATTGCAGCGTGTATGGCACGGCTTGTGCATTTATTATTCCCCCGGTGGATGGTGTTACCTTATATATCTATTGTAAATCCTCAAGCTTGTCAACGCACTTTTGTAGATTTGGGCTATTGGAGAGCTCAGCCACAAAATCCACTATTAACTTTGAGATTGGGCTCTCCAATAGCCCTAATTTACAATTAGATTACTATCAAAGTTGAAGGACAAACACAAAAATATTATTCATTTTGAAAACTTTTCTTTAGGAATCTATTAACTCCCCATATATGAATGTTGAAACTTTGAAAAAAAGTTGGAAAGACTTATATGAATGTTGAAACTTCGAAAAAAAGTTGGAAAGACTTGTTATTGAGGTTAGACACTACTTCAACACTCATGTTGGAGTATCCCTTTAACCAACTCTTCCACATTTAGTGTCCACCCATCCTCATTTTCATGCATCTTGAGCCAAGTATATGGTTAGTATACAAGAGTTAGTGGAGTTCTATGTCAATAAATACAAGAGTGAGTGGAGTTCTATGTTAAAAGATATCACGAGGGTATAAGAGATTTAGTGTGTTAGTGGAGTTCTATGTTAAAAGATATCATGAGGGTATAAGAGATTTAGTGTGTAAAATTGAACTTTAAAGGTATAAAGAATATGAGTTGAAATTACAGTAGAGAATTTCTTCATTCGTACAAGACATTTTTGTGTTGTGTACTTTTATATGAGATATTTTGTTTGTAAGTTTATTAATGTTTCATCATTAATTTAGTTGAAATTATTAATGAGTCATTATTAAGTTAATGGGTAGATGTGACTTATATATATTAACGACTCAACATTATGTTAATAGAGAGATGTTATTATGAGAATTGTATTAAAAGCAGTTATTATCCTTTACATAGAGATGTTTTTCCACATGTTTTAAGAATCATGGATACATTCCAACCCTTGAGTGTTTGGGTGCCCCTAGCGCTTTCATTATTTCTCTTGTTTATTTGAGTTTATTGTTTATTATTATTGAAGTAGTTCTATTATGTAGTATTCAAACACTTCAAGTTAGTATCAAAGTAAGTGGATTTCACTTTTGTTGTGCATTTCCAAACCAAAGAGGAAAAAGAAAAAGAAAAGATTGTGTTCCAATTCTATGTGGCAATGAAAGGTCTTGGTGTTGCAAAATCATAACTTTCTATCTATGGGAGAGCAAGATTGAAGTGATTATTTTTTTTTTGCTAGAAACTAGATGTAGTGTCCCTGATTCATAACCCTTTGTAATTATACATATAGGTTGGTGAGTCGATTGGTACAAGTGTAAATGTAATGAACATTTAGGCTGGTGAGCCAAGGACACCTGGTTTTGGTGTTGTGTGCATCAGAATAGTGCACAGAGAAGTGTTAACAGAGATAGGGTGTGCACATTAGGTGTTGCGTGCGCCTGGGTAGGTGCACACATTCCACTATGTTGTGTGCACTTGGGTTAGTGAGAAGGAATGAATGGATATGTATGGAGGCTAGAGAGCCTGCATGATTATGAGGATGGTGAGCCTGGATGCAGATAGGTCAATGCGCCTATCCATGTAAATATGATCTTGAATATTAATATAATATTGCATTGTTGCACGTTGACTGACTCAGATGAAAAGATATGGGGGGGACCTACTCCACCAGG
>ML800328.1:23047-33452 GCA_009831015.1 Picea engelmannii
CTTTTGAAGATAGTCTTTGTTCCAAGAAGTATTTAAGACTATCATGATCTGTTTTGACCTTGAAGTGCCTACCTATTAGGTAAGGACGCCATTTCTTCAATGTGTTAGCGTCAGAAGTCACCCCTGGATTGTAGTAGGAGCAGAGCCCGACGCCCATCGGTTTATGTCACGATTTGTTTAATGGGGTGATCAAATGGAAGTTAACTCACAATGATGTGGTTCTAACTCTGAAACTAGGCCAAGCATTCATGGGAAAGTGAGGTCTTAGATAACTTCAGACAGCGAGTTGTGGTAAGGGTGAGTAGGGGGAAGACTTATATCAGAGAGATGCAAAGGTCTATCGTAAACATCAGGTTTCTAATAGACTATAGGAGAAGGCATCTAAACACAAGATCTTCTTACATTCAAACACAAAACACTGGAGAATACAACAATGCAACAATAAATCCTTTATCATAACATGATTGCAATAATTCGCACAAATCGGTCGTTCACGAACTCTCTCAGCATAAGATGAAAATTAGATGGAGTAAGAAAGACTGTCTGTCATAAAACAAGAAATCCCATATACAGATGCATAACCAGAGAACTAGAGTGATGTTAAAACTTTACAATCGGGACTTTGCTCTACCATCGATACCTTCAAAAATACAAAAAATGAGTACATATACTTTGGCAGATTTTCCCAACAGAGGCGCGCTCGCCCTCCAAGGCGTAGCGTCTCTTCAATCAATGTTTGGGCGGAAGTCCTTCGTCAGACACCTTCTTAACTTCGCATGGCCTTTGCAAGGGAAGAGTAGTTGAGCCAGTAAATGTTGAGCTAGCGTGTGCAGACCTCCTCCAGCTGGTCGAGAACTCGGCATGGCTTCTCTTGAAAAATGGGTACACAGGACCCTCTCGAGCAGTCCGCTTTCCAGACCCTCCATTCTTCGCATTTAATGAATGAGGAGAGGTTTCAACCACCCTTTCTCGCCTTTATTTACTCCAAGCGAAAACTAGGATCGAGGTCGGATCAAATGGCACTTGGAGGTCGTGGTAATTCCTTCTGTGAATCATACACGATGACTTCGGCCCTTCCTGAACAACTCTTTTCTTTCCCAAGTGACTACAGGCTATGACCATGTGCTTATCCCCAAGGCGCCTTTGGCGTTCGCGAATGGGAAGGAGCTAATCCTTGCTTCTTGAAATCGTGATGAGCGAAACACCGAGGCAACTTAATCTGGTGCCACGCGCCCCTCTAGATCTGGCGATTCTGAACACACTTCGGTGATGGTGTGGGCCCAGGTCCTGGACATTCCCGACACCTCGTGCATCGGGAATACGAAAATGATGGATCTTTCTTATCATAGCTGCGATGGGTGAAATGTCGAGATGACTCAATTGGGTGCCACGTGTCTCTCTCAAATCTGACGATCCTAACTTTACTCGACACTGCTGTGGGCCCCAGGCCCTGGAAGCTCTCATCCCTTCTCACATCGGGGATATGAGGGATCTACTTCTTGCGCTTCAAAATCGCGATGGGTGAGTAGGCGGGGAGCCTAATAGCGCGCCAAGTGTCTGCTTCAAATGGATGGCGGAGACTGCTCCTCGATATTGTGGGCCCGCCTTTGGGCACTATCGGCACTTCGGGGTTCGAGGCTTCGAGATATATAATGACATAAAACCTTCACCCATTGAATTCACAACTGCCGAGAAGCCGACATGACCAGATCTTGTGCCAGGCATCCTTTGGGATGATCAACTGCCATCCATTCCTGCACAAAATATGGGCGTTATCCATGCACTATCCTTGGTGCAAATTCTCTATCTTCGATTTCCCATCAACCATTGATCTGCTCATATGGATGGATCTGGACCATTGACACCACAATTTTTCTCGCTCTCTTGATTTTGAGTCCAAAAAGGACTTCTTCTATGCATTGCGCTTGGGCGCTCCTCATGCAACCTGCAGACATGGATATCCCGATGCTGAAGACAAGTAATGTTGCTAACATTAGGCTCCATGGGGGATAGATTCGTCCTTGTGATGCTCTAAGGACTCATTTTGCAGTTCCAGTGTCTTGTTGTTGGGCTATGGAGTCATCTACTAAGCCGAAAAATACAAATACGAGATAAAAATAAACGAAGAGTCAAAAGAACAATATTTACAAACGAAGGAGCCACCGAAGGCTCAGACAAAACATTTCTTAAGAAAATGCCCATTTACTGGGCTGTTGAAAACCTCTTTACCCTTCAAATCCTGCAACCTGTAAGTGTTATTTGAGAAAACTTCAGATATTTTGAAGGGGCCGATCCACAGGGCTTCAAATTTTGCCGTGTTATCCCTTATCTTGCTTAGGAGCGTCCCATTTTTGCACCAGGTCTCCTATTTGGAACAACTCCTTCTTGGCCTTCTTATCAAAAACCTGCTTGATCCTTTGTTGATGATCCTGAATTCTGTCTCTTACCTACTCTCTGGCCTGCTGGACTTCTACCAGTTGATGAATCCTTCTGATCATGTCATTGGGCTCTTCTTGATAATCCTAGAAGAATTTCGCTACAGGAATGGCCAACTGAGAAGGGAAGACAACTTCTGTTCTGTAGACTAACTGGAAAGGGGAGATGCCTATAGATCTCTTTGTGGTCACCCGATCGGCCTATAGAGCGAATTTCAGCTTTGAGTTCCAAGCCCTTTTGTTGTCCTCCAGTAATCTTTTAATGATCCTTATTAGGATTTTGTTGGAGGATTTTGCTAAACCGTTTCCCTGTGGATAATATGGGGTGGAGTGAATTAGTTTGATCTCGAACTGCTCGCAGAACTTGGCTAATGGCTCAGACCCAAAAGCGGCTGCGTTATCAGTGACAATCTTACTTGGGCAGTCGAACCTTGTGATGAGGTCCTCCAGGAACCCAATGATTACCTTGTGGGAAGCACTCCTGGTGGGGATGGCTTCGATCCACTTAGTAAAGAAATCCATGGCGATCAGGATCCATCTGTGCTGCCCACTAGAAGTAGGGTGGATTTCTCCAATAAAATCCAGGCCCCATTGCTGGAAAGGTCCCGAAACAACTACAGGCTGTAAAGGCAAAGACTTGAGTTGCTGCTTCCCTGAAAATATTTGGCATGTGATACAGGCTCTAACTCCTTTATGGACATCAACGAACAAGGTGGGCCAGTAGTACCCAGCTCTGAGAATTTTGTGGGCTGTAGTCTTCCAGGAATGGTGCCCTCCACACAGGCCGCTATGAAATTTGACCATGATCCTGTTGGCCGCTTGTGGATCCGTGCATTTTAAAATCACCCCCAGGGGGTCTTTCTAGTATAAAATTTGATCGACGAGGCAGTATCTGACTGCTTTGAGCTTCAAATCTCTTACCTTGTTTCTTTGCAGGCTATCTGGAGGCTGCAACTCCTGCAGAAAATATATGACATCCTTATACCAAGGACATCAAGCCAATAGGGGTTCTTTTCGAGGGTCTACATCGGACAACTGATTCTGTTGGTTTCCTGGACATGCATTGATGAAATCTACCCCCAAATCTTTGTAATTAGCTTCAACCAACATCTTGGCTAAGCCTTGACCTTTGATCAATTTGGTAGGCCTTATTTCCAAGTCAAGTTCCAGGATCTTGGCTATCCATTTACTCTTCCTCCCGTCTATGTCGGGCTATACAAGGATGTCCTTCACAGAAGCTGAAGGAATGTATGCAGTCACCTTTGAGTGAAAGACATAGACTCTGAAAGCTTTGAGAGATTTCACTAAGGCATAGGCCTATATATCCATGATTTCATACCTGACCTCTGCATCTCTTAATGCCTTGCTGAAGAAGTCGATGGGTTTCTCTCGTCCTTCCTCATTTTTATGCAACAAGACCGCCACTACTGTATCAAAAGAAGCGAAAGAGAAGATTAGGAAATTTTTGGAATAGTCAGGGCTGATCAGCATGGGTACCTCAGTCAATGCCCTCTTTATTTGGAAAAAATATTCCCTGGGTTCAGCGGTCCATTTCACTTCATTTCCCTTCCTGAGCATGGCTGTGATGTGTTTCACCAGCTCAACAAAATTTGAGACGAATCTCCTCAGAAAATTAATCTTCCCCAAAAAGGCTTGAACTTCCTTCTTAGATCTGGGAAGTGACAGGGTCTAAATTGCCTCTACCCTGCTTGGATCAATCCTCACTCCTTCTGCTGATACTATATGGCCTAACAACTTCCCTTCTTTCATACCAAACAAAGATTTATTGGGATTTAGGGAAAGGCCAAACCTCTGACACTTCGAAAAAAAAATTCTCAGGTGACAACAGTGCTCTTTGTCGGACCTGGAGAAGACTGTTATGTCATCCAGATAGATCACCACAAACTTATCTTTCTCCCCGATGAAGAGTATGTCCATGGCTCGCTGAAATGTCGCTCCTGCATTCATCAACCCAAAAGGCATTTTGGCATACATGAATGTACCCCAAGGAGTGGTGAAAGTCGTTTTTTCTCTGTCCTCAAGCATGACCGATATCTGAGTATAGACAAAAAAACCGTCGATCATGGAAATCCTAGATGCACCGGTTACCCTCTGCAATATGTGTTCCATGTTGGGTAGGGGATAATTTTCTTTCTTTGAGCTCCTGTTCAGGTTCCTGAAATCGACACAAAGCCTGATTTTTCCACTTTTCTTTCTTACCGGAACCAAATTGGCCACCCATTCGGAATATCTCAAGGGGATGATGATCCGGGCCTCTAACAACTTCTTCACTTCTTTCTCCATGATAGGCAACAACATGGGATTTATCTGTCTTAGCTTCTGCCTAAATGGCTTACCCTCTTCCTTCAGTGGGATCTTGTGTTCAATGATGGATGTATAATACGTCTTGAGGTCTTCGTAGGTCCATGCAAACACATCAGCAAACTCTCTTAGCAACTCAGTATATTCAGCTCTTTGTTCTCTGGTCAAACTCCTTGACAACTTGACAAACTTAGGCTCCTTTGGTGTGCCAATGTTTCACTCGGCTGTGTCAGCATCTTCATCTGAAACCCTGCCCTTTACTACCACATCATTCCCATCGAACAATCTTTCTAACGGGACTAGTCCCCTCGAAATGTGATTGCTAGGTAGCTGAATAATCCAGTGGTTAGCAATTTTATTTAAAAACACCTCAGGGTGAGGGTCACCTTCTGTGTCAGGATCCTGATCAAGGTGCAACGCAAAAAATTCATTAATAGATTGGAGAAATCTTTTGATTTCCAGATCATCTTCGAATACCTTCCAATGCTTGACATTGTCTGGTATAGAGGGCCTATATTTTATTTCAACATCAGAGTTGACTATAGGCGGTAGAGGAACTTTAAGCAAACTGGTTGAGAGAGCTAAAGAATCGGCCACAACATTATCGTCCCTTGGAATAAAAGAGATATTGAAGGCTGAGAATAAATTGTCAATTAGGTCCCATGCTTCATTCCTGTAATTTCTAAGTTGAGGGTGCTTAGCCTGATAAGCGCTTCTGATCTGTTGGACCACTAACTTTGCATCTCCGAACACTGCTATCTCCTGAATTCCCATTTCCTTTGCAGCTCTTAATCCTAGAACAAGGGCTTCATACTCTGCCACATTGTTGGTGGTTTCAAATTCTAATTTGTATGACAGAGATATGGTTTCCTGGGCAGGCGACACAAAAAAAACCCCAGCACCAGTGCCTTCCCTGGAATAGGATCCATCAAAAAACATTTTCCAAACAGGGGTGATGGAAGGAGGAAGTTCACGAGGAGAGGTGGGATACTTTTTGAGTTCAAGAGGAGGCCCGGGAGTAGGAGTGAGTTGCAGTAAACTGGAACCTAAATCAGTGTCCGAGGTAAAAATGGGATGGTTGGTAGGATTGGCTTCATCACTGATTATATAGGCCAATTGGGCTTCCCTATATAGCCTCCTATGTTCTCCTCCGAACACTGGGATAGTAGCATATGTGAGGTCCATATGCAAGGTTCTCCCCAGTCTTTTTATCCAAGATCTTGATAACAACATACCGAATTTGGAGGGGACATCAACCACTACAATATCCATGACCACACTTTTCATGGGCAACTAGAACAAGGTCACGACCAGGTCTTTGATAACTCCTAGACACTGAACTTTCCTGGAGTTGAAGGAATAGAGGTCATGATAGGCTCGGGTGACTTCTATCCCTAACTCTTCCATGAAATTTTTGGGCATGAGGTTGTGAGAAGGCCTTGAATCCATAAAGCAGTTGTGCAGTACCTTGTCATGTATGTTCAAGGAAGTGTAGAAGGGAGGGGATGAGTCATTCCTGTCTTCTACCATAGGACCTAGAATAACTGCAGGATTTTCATCTTGCAAATTGATGGAGTCTGTGGGAAGGCTTGAGACCTCAGACTGTAAAAGCTCAGAGAAGTGTTTCTTGAACCCTTCATGTTTAATCAATTTGGTTAGGGGCACAGGGATTCTAATTTTTTGAATTTCATGCTCGAAATTAAAAGAAGATGTAAGCTTTGGGATTTCTCTTATTTCAGGGGCATGACTCTAGACTATGGGAGAGAGGGGTTGATGTTTTTTACCTCTGTGATTTTCCGCTACTCCATTGGCATGCCTCTCTGTTCTAGTGGACTGCTCAGGAACATCAGGTGTTACTGCCTTCTTCTGAGACCTCAGGTCATACCTGCCTTGGCGACCACTAGTCTTGTTTTCCTTGCTTAGTTCATTTAGCTGACTGTTCATGAGAGAATCCTCGTATGCTGATTGAGTCAGATGAGGAAAAGGAGGAGTTTCTCCGAAGCAATGGATTTCAAGATCAAGCTAACCTGTTTCCCCTTCTTCTTCCTCGGCCATAAAATTGTTTTGGAAGGGGGCCTGAATCTTCTGGTCTTCTCTGTCTCTTCCCCTCTCCCTTTGCACGGTCGGGGAAGTGATATTGTTTGGCCTCCTGAAAACTCCTTTGTTTTCGGTGCTCTGAGGGCCCTTGTATGCTTGTCTCCCTTCCACCTTCATTCGTTCCATCTCTGCAGACAAAGACTTCACCATTTTGGTCAGTTCATCCATTTGAGGGTGGGGCACCGATGGGATAGAAGTTGAGGCTTTGGATCTTGCCTTTCTTCTATCTGCGTTGGCCTTTTTTCTTAGTCTATTAGCTACTGATACATTGGATTCCACTTCTATGGCCGCATCTTTCATTTGAGCTAAGGAGGTGGCTCTTCTTTCTCTCAATAGCAAACATAAATCGGGGCCAAATGCACTAGCATAAGAAATCTTGGCCAAGGCTTCTGAAGGCTTTATTTCGGCAGGAATTTTATTATACATCTTATTAAATCTTTTGGAGAAGTCAGAGACAGACTCTCCATCTATATTCTTCAAAGATCCGAACTCTGTCATGTAATACATGAAATCTTTCCTATCGCCCCACTGCCTCAGGAAAACACTATCCAGGGCTTCGATCCCCATGATAGATCCGGAGGCCAATCCTCTAAACCATTTACTCACCTCCCCATCCAGGCTCTAGACAAAGACTCTCATCCAGACATCTTCATTTTCAATGTTGAGGTTGTCTGCATAACTGTAGAAAGTAGCCAGGTGCTCTTCTGCAGTTATGTCCCCTTCCCCAGTGAACTTGGGCATATACTTCAAGTAATCTCCAGCAGGGAGAGGATTCATAGGATGAGGTAGGATTAAGGGGGCATATCTGGAAATGACTATGGAATCCATCCTATTTAGAGGGGGATTAGCACCAGCCATAGGGATATTAGGTGGAGGAGAGCTTGGAGGAGAAGGAGTTCGCGAAGGGGCTACTGGGAATGAGTCTCGAAGTGGAGTGGGAAACAAGAGGGGATTTAAGGAGAAGGCTAACAAGATCAAGTCAGCAGGTGCTCCTCTTTGTGCAGGAGTGGGGAAATCTTTTGTAGTCTTGGGTCTATGCCAAGGTGCAACTTCAGAGGAGAGGGGAGTGACAAGGATTTCTCCCTCCAATCCCAGACTAGGAGGGGAAAACTCAGCAGGAACACTCCCGAAATTTAGGAAACGGGAAACCTCCGAAGGAGGTCTATTAAGAAATTGAGGAGGAGAAAATGGAGTTCTTACAGAAGGAGATGGAGGATTACCTGTTTCGGCGGTGGAATCTTCTTCTTCAGGAGCCTTTCCTTTCCTGGGAACCACCTCTGGATCAGTTTCAGGTGTAGCTAGAGGCAGCTGTGGATGAGACCGCGTGTGTCTACCTCTAAAAGCCACAATTAACGTGACAGACTTGCCACAGTGGAGTCGTCACAATGGAGTCGCCAGGTGCACAGTAGCAATCTTCAAAGGCTCTGATACCCGATGCACCTTCAGAATCATAGGCTCAATGTCGTTCAATCCCGGGGAAGATTTTCAACTTCGTCCTCGACAACGACGCCAGAAATGTCAGCGTCAGAAGTCACCCCTGGATTCCAGTAGGAGAAGAGCCCGACGCCCATCAATTTATGTCACGATTTGTTTAATGGGGTGATCAAATGGAAGTTATCTCACAATGATGTGGTTCTAACTCCAAAACTAAGCCAAGCATGCATGGGCAAGTGAGGTCTTAGATAACTTCAGACAACGAGTTGTGGTAAGGGTGAGTAGAGGGAAGAATTATATCAGAGAGATGCAAAGGTCCATCGTAAACATCAGGTTTCTAACAGACTGTAGGAGAAGGCATATAAACGCAAGATCTTCTTACATTCAAACACAAAACACCAGAGAATACAATAATGCAACAATAAATCCTTTATCATAACATGATTGCAATAATTCGCATGAATCAGTCGTTCATGAACTCTCTCAGCATAAGATGAAAATTAGATGGAGTAAGAAAGACTGTCTGTCATAAAACAAGAAATCCCATATACAGATGCATAACCAGAGAACTAGAGTGATGTTAAAACTTTACAATCGGGAGCTTCTCTCTACCATCGATACCTTCAAAAATGCAAAAAATGAGTACATATACTTGGGCAGATTTTCCCAATAGAGGCGCACTCGCCCTCCAAGGCATAGCATATCTTCAATCAATCTTTGGGAGGAAGTCCTTCGTCAGACGTCTTCTTAACTTTGCATGGCCTTTGTAAGGGAAGAGTAGTTGAGCCAGTAAATGTTGAGCTAGCGTGTGCAGACCTCCTCTGGCTAGTCGAGAACTCGGCATGGCTTCTCTGGAAAAATGGGTACACAGGACCCTCTCGAGCAGTCCGCTTTCCAGACACTCCATTCTTCACATTTAATGAATGAGGAGAGGTTTCAACCACCCTTTCTTGCCTTTATTTACTCCAAGCGAAAACCAGGACCAAGGTCAGATCAAATGGCATTTGGAGGTCGCGGTAATTCCTTCTGTGAATCATACACGATGCCTTTGGCCCTTCCTGAAAAACTCTTTTCTTTCCTAAGTGACCACGGGCTGTGACAATGTGCTTATCCCCAAGGCGCCTTTGGCATTCGCGAATGGGAAGGGGATAATCCTTTCTTCTTGAAATCGTGATGAGCGAAATGCCGAGGCGGCTTAATCTGGTGCCACGTGCCCCTCTAGATCTGGCGGTTCTGAACGCACTTCGGTGATAGTGTGGGCCTAGGTCCTAGATGCTCCCGACACCTCACGCATCAGGAATACGACGATGCTATATCTTGCTTATCATAGTTGCGATGGGAAAAACAACGAGATGACTCAATTGGGCGCCACGCGTCTCTCTCAAATCTGACGGTCCTAACTTTACCCGACGCTGTTGTGGGCCCCAAGCCCTGGAAGCTCTCGTCCCTTCATGCATCGAGGATATGAGGGAACTGCTTCTTGCACTTTGAAATCATGATGGGAGAGCAGGCGGGGAGCCTAATAGCGCGCCAGGTGTTTGCTTCAGATGGACGGCAGAGACTGCTCCTCGATATTGTGGGCCCGCCTTTGGGCGCTATCGACACTTCGAGGTTCGGGGCTTCGAGATATACAATGACATAAAACCTTTACCCCTTGAACTCATGACTTCCAAGAAGCCGACGTGACCAGATCTTGTTCCACGCGTCCTTTGGGATGATCGACTGCAATCCATTCCTGCACAAAATATGGGCGTTATCCATGCGTTATCCTCGGTGCAACCTCGCTATCTGCGATTTCTCGTCAACCATTGATCTTCTCATATGGATGGATCTGGACCGTTGACATCACAATTTTGCCCGCTCGCTTGATTTTGAGTCCGAAAATGACTTCTTCTATGTACTGCGCTTGGGCGCTCCTCGTGCAACCTGTGGACCTGGATATGCCGATGCCGAAGACAAGTAATGTTGCTAACACAATGCATGTAGTATTTCCATCATTTCCTTCTCATAAATGGGTTTGTGTAAGTCCCTTCCCTTGAGTGGTCGACTTTCAAAAGCCAGGGGCCTTCCTTCTTGCATTAGGACAACACCAATTCCATTTCCCAAGGCATCACATT
>ML800328.1:36681-58669 GCA_009831015.1 Picea engelmannii
TCCTTTTACCCCACTTAAATGTTCAAGTACAAGATGATTCAAAATGAAAATGTCTCCTTGGTATATATAGGAGACTAGGAGGTATAATTATAACTAATGGCCTAAAGCCGACATAAATAAAATAAAATTACTAATATAATATGTCCCAATTAAGGGGTAATGAACCAATATTAGGGCTTAACGTTTTCATGCATCGGATCATGATACAAAAGATTGTCTGACACTATTGGGGAAGATCCAGGAAAAGAGAAATCAGAACAATCATAATGTTGAGTGGATTTCTACAAAGGTAAGGGAGGATGGAAGGAATATTAACATAGTTATGCGTAGAGGAGATAAGATAGGAAATGACGCAGTAAGACAAGATCCAACAAAACACCAATGGGTGAAGAAGAATGTCAAACTACATAAGCAGTTTGATGCACAGAATGAAAAGGGGATATTCAAGCAAGCTAGACAATAATTCTTGAAGCCAGACATTGCATATACATCAACTGAACAACATACTCGGGACATACCAACATATGAGATGCCTTCATTACTGGATCATACTAATGAAGTGCAACCTCTAGGACAAGTAAGTACCATAAAGGATTTTTTGCAATCCTGTGTGAAGCTATTAAATGACCAATCATCTGTTAAAATTTTGTAAAACATGCTAGAAAGATGTAACTCAAAGGTAGAGGGGAAATTAGAATAGAGAAAAACCAATCACCTGCATACAAGGAGGATAAGTAGGGAATTCATATTAAATGCTAACATTGGAGATTTCAATATGGGGGACATCATACTGGATTTAGGCTCTAAGGTGAATGTGTTACCCAAGAAGACATGGAAATGTATGGGAGAGCCCACATTAGGATATTCACATGTTCAGATGAAACTAACAAATCAACACAGATTTCTACCAATTGGAAGGTTAAAGGGTGTGACAGTGGATCTGGATGGAGTGCGCACCAAGGTAGACTTCTAAGTAATATAAATAGTGGATGGCACAACACCTTATCCAACATTGCTTGTCCTGGATTGGGCGTTTGATAATCATGCCATAATAAATTTAAAGACAAGGAAGATGACATTCAAGTTAGGAGAATATAGATTCATTGTGCCATTAGATTCATCAGAATGAGAAAGGTTTGTAGAACCCACTTGCTTGGACCCGGAGGAAATTAACCAGTTGTACAGAACCACCATGCGAGAAGACGATTATGTGAATTCAATTGCAGATGGGGTAATTACTTGGAGAAGTATCATGTCATGCACGTCAGACTCAGATAAAGGGTTGGAGAATTAGAAATAGTGACTACATGAAGTCTCCATAAGAAGATGCACAACAATAGACCACGCAATAAGATGGGTAGGTACATAGATAAGATAACCTGCTAGATTTCATGGGGTGAATGACTTAGAAGAATTCCTAACAAGGTATGAAGATGAAGTGTTACCAAATCAGAGGCTCTTAGCTCTAGATATAGCACTCAAGGAAACACCTACAAAATGGTAGGGTGCACACAAAGAGACCATTAGGGACTGGTACCAATGCAAATGATTACTGCGCATTAGGTTCGACATAGACCAAAAGAGTGGAATGATGCAGAGATATGATGGATAGGGGTCACCTTTAGAACACTTGGAGAAGTGAAGAACATTATAGACGATGAAACCACCATAGGAATGGCCTCATCACTTTATTCATACACTAGAAGGAATCCCATAAAACTGGTACGTAGACCAGGAACTTCATAGAGGAACTACAGAATGGACAGTGATACAACAAAACTTTACAGTCACTTTCTCATTTGAACATGAGAACCCCAACATAGATTCAACACTCAAACAAATCAGAGGGGTGATATTCATTAAGGAACCGTAAGTTGAACTTATGACAAAAGATCAACAACATAATAGACAGACAATGAAAGAACTAATGTCAAGCTACCATGTGCAGGAAGAAGCACTAGATGAAGAGGACCCACACAAAATTCAGATAACAGAAGTTGAAGGTGCAAGAGAGGTGGAAGGTCCACATCTGGAATAAGAAGTGTTTGATGCACCAATCAAGGTGAAGAAATTCAACATTGGGACAATTGAGAATCCCAAAATGGTTAGCATTGGAGACTACTAGGATGAGAAAACATTAGAAAGCAAGACAAAGTTACTGCATGAATACAGTGACCTGTTCCCAACAACCTTTACAGAAATGAAAGGCATAGCAGGAGAGCTAGAAGAGATGAAGATACCTCTCAAATATGAGGCTAGATGAGTTAGACAATGACCATATAGACTGAACCCAATATATATGCATAAAGTAAAAATAGAAATTGATAGGATGTTGGAGGTTGGAATCATAGAACCAGTGGAGGAATCTGAATGGGTCAGTCCTATGGTAGTTCAGGAGAAGAAGCAGGGAGGGATAAGGATATGTGTTGACTTGAGGAAGTTGAATGATGCTTTCCTTCATGACCCTTTCCCTACCCCTTTTACAGATGAGGTATTGGAGAATGTAGGAGGCTAGGAAGAATACTCATTCACAAATGGATTCTCAGGTTACCATCAATCAAGATAGCCCTAGAAAACAAGTACAAGACCAATTTTTCTACAAAATGGGGATCCTACCAGTACACATTCATGCCTTTTGGGCTGAAGAATGCACCAAATATATTCTCAAGAGTAGTCATAGCTTCTTTTAAATAATTCATCCATCGATTTTTAGAAGTATACCTGGATGATTGGACAATATACAGATTGTTGAAGGACCATGTAGAGGTGTTAAGACTGATGTTAGAAAGATGCAGGTAGTGTCAGATATCACTAAATATCAAGAAGTGCATCTTTGGGACACTATTGGGCCATATAGTGTGCAAATAAGGCTTGCTAGTAGATCCTACCAAGATTGCAGTGATTGTTAATCTACCACCACCAAAGTTAGTACATCAGTTGAGAGAAACATTGGGACACAAGATACTATAGGAAATTCATAAAAGGGTATGCACAGATCACTACGTCAATGGAGAAACTATTGAGGAAAGATAGCAAATTTCAGTGGAATAAGGACTGTCAACAAGGATTGGACACTCTAAAAGAGAAGATTGTAACAACACCAATACTAGTAATCCCATATTGTGAAAAAAAAAAATCACATGCATGTAGATGCATCAACTATAGCACTTGGAGCTATTCTGGCGCAGCTAGGGATAGGGGAATTGGACCATCCTATAGCATTTTCTAGCAGAAAACTGTCAGAGTTGGAGAAGAATTATAACACCACAGAAAGAGAAGGCCTAGGTATGGTTTACGCGCTCCAGAAGTTCAGACATTACGTACTGGGCAAACATTTCAAGATTTTTACATATCATTCAACTCTTAAATACGTAGTTAATAAGCTATCGTTGGGGGGGAGAATTTGTAGATGGTTACTATTGTTCCAAGAATTTGACTTTGAAGTAATATTCAAACTAGGGAAGTTGAATGTAGGACTTGATCACCTATCAAGGATCACTAATGGAGAGGAACCTACGAACTTAGAGGACAAATTCCCTGATGCACAATTATTTTCAATCCAAGTAGCCGATGAATATTTTGTTGACATCATTCAATACTTGAGTACAGGGACCGCACCACAAGAATTCAACACTGTGCAGAAGAAAAATTTGGTAGACCGAGTTGTAGACTATCAATTGATTGCAGGAGACTTATATAACATGGGTGCAGACAACATCTTAAGAAGATGTTCACTAGAACATGAAAGACATAGGATTTTAGTAGAGGTCCATGAGGGAATAGAAGGAGGACATTATGCAGGCAAAGCTACCACGCAAATTGTATTGCACATAGGAATATGGTGGTCAACCGTTCACGGAGATGCAAAAGACTACTGCCATAAATGTGATGTATGTCAAAGGGTTGGTAAACCTAATAGACATGACAAGATGCCCCTAAGACCACAAGTAACCTTGTAGATAATCGAAAAATGGGCAATAGAATTTGTGGGACCAATTAACCCACCAACAAAGAGGTCAAGAGCAAGGTACGTTATTGTTGTGACATAATACTTAACAAGATGGGCATAAGCATCACCAGTAAAATATTGTAGTGCAGAGACAACAAGACACTTCCTGTTTGAGAAAGCAATCACTAGATTTGGATGCCCAAGGATTTTGATGAGTGACCAAGGCACTCACTTCATTAACATGACTATTAGGGATATGACTAAGGAGTTTGAAGTCTATCAACAAAAGAGTACACCATATAACCCTCAAGAAAATGGTACAGTGGAAGCCTTTAATAAGATCCTAGAGAACACATTGACAAAAATATGCAATGTCAACAGGGATGATTGGGACTTGAAGATACCAACAATATTATGGGCATACAAGACTACATGCAAAAATTTGACAGGAGAGACCCCATTCAGGTTGGTGTATGGATAAGAAGCAGTGGTGCCATTAAAATTTTTGGTACCTAGCCTGCACGTAGCAACAATCACCAACATGATAGAACAAGGCACAGTACAAGAAATGTTAAGTCAGTTGCTAGAGATGGAAGAAGATATAATCCTAGCATGATTTCACCAAGAAGTACAGAAATAAAGGGACAAAGCTTGGCATGACAAGCATATAAAAAGGAAGAGTTTCACGGAATGAGACCTGGTCTTGGTATATGATAGTAAACTTCTTTAGCACCCAGTAAAGTTCATAATGCATTGGTTGGGATCGTACAAAGTAAAGACTGTCACAGAGGGGGGAGATTTACAATTGAAAGACTTAGGAGGTACAAAAATCAAAGGAATGATCAATGGGATTCGAATGAAACTCTATAGGGACAATCGACCTCCTAACACTTAGAAATTTACCGCGCAGTAAAGAGAGATGAAAAAAAAAGAGAAAAGAAATAATAATTCAACGCACATGGAGAACCTCGAAAAAACAGGACCGGGCAAACGGAACGGGGCGCTGCAAGAAAAACAACGTTAAAAAAAAATGACACACAGAAGATCGGTTAAACGAGTAAAAATTTACTGTGTGCAGGAAGCATAATGAAAAGGGGAAAAAGCAGCAAGTATTAGTGCGACACAGCTAGCATTTCCTCGACACGCTATAAATTTGGAAAGAGGGGGGAAAACCGACCCATTGTGATTTTGGCTAAGGAGAAAAATGTTGAGTCAAGCGGAAGAATGATCAAAGTGTGGAATTGTGCTACCAACCAACAAATTGAGAGCTTTTCGGTTGAATTTAACCACCATGCCACCACCATGGGTTGGAGCACCAAGAAGAACTAGGCAAAGCACTCAGAGTACTACACGGGGACCACAAGGTAGAGCCAGTGAGATGCCGACAGTGGTGGATGTGGAAGAAATCCATACACCAAAATATGAGAAAACCACTTTACATGTGGAGGAGGAATAAGAATTCATACAGGAGCCTGAGCAGCTAGGAGAGGATGCTGTATGGAAGAAACCCGATGCATCTAGGGGAAAAGGGCCACAGGGATCAAAATCGGCCATGGAATCCACACAACAAGGTCAGGAGCTAGAACCAGAGAAGGAAACTGAGCAAGAGGGGGAAGTACCATCCCCAGAATGGAAAAAAAAGATGCAAGTAGAAACCAGTACACAAGAAGTACAATGCACCCAGGCAGAGCTAAGTATAGTAATGCTGAAAATTCTCAAGGAAGTGAAAACTAGGGATAACATGGTAGGAGGAGTCGACGGCCTTAAATACTCCGAACACGATGTTTCGGATACCACAAAGTTCTCAGATTTGGCAACACAGAGCTACCTAGAGAGCAGGGAAGAGGGCCCATCAGGCACACCACTGTTGGAGCTTGCACAATGGATCTTAGGCCTATACAACACAGGTATCATGAATCTCTTAGACATACCACACTTCAGGCGTGGAAAATACATAAATGCATGTGTTAAACAATTGCTAGAAAGGGTGCACGGAGGCATCCTGTTGGCCCTTGACCAAGTTTTGAAGATTACTTGGTCATATTTGACCATTTTTGGGACTTCGACAGCTAGTCAAAGATGGAGCGCAACACAAAGTAGAAATTAGGGAAGCAAAACCTATTTTTGGGACCTTTTTAGGGTTTCCAGGTTGATGTAAAGGGAAAGGGATGCCGGTCTGTGGGTTTACCCATGCTTAGGCCCATTTTGTAATCTATAAATAGATACTTAGGCAATGTAAGTAGAGTATGGTAGTACATCTATGTGATGTATAGCTAAAGGCTTAGTGCTAGTAACTGGATCTGTGTGATCGGATGTATATTGCAAGTTCTCTGTGCACGATTGTAAGGAGTTTCAAAAGCTAAGTGCAAGTTATTGTAGTTTTGTGCTGAAGTGCAAGGAAGAAGGATCTAGTGAGCTATGTAGATCTTCTATCCTATGAAAAGTAAGGGTCATTGAAGCTCTGTGTTGTAACCGCTTGACTAACATAAAATAAAGAATAAGACTTTGTGGGCGTAGCCCCAGGGTGGGGGTGAACCACAGTAACTTTGTGTATTGTGCTCTGTGCTTCGAACTAATGCATTTATCTCCTTCTTGGCTAAGTGCTTGATGTGATTAAATAGATTTAGTTATGATTTGTGCTTCTGAGATAGGAATGAATGTTATATATGATATATAAGATGCTTAGTGTCTGATCTGGTCAATCCAATCTATCTTGCTGTATCTAAGTGCTAAGTATTCTCGAATCTAAGTATATACTGCGATGCTCTGTGCTATCTGCGAAGTGCTGTAAGGGTTGAATATTGATGGATAACCCATGCTAGATAATTTCTAAGTGCTATAATCATAGATCTGTGTCCCAACTAAGGTTACAGACATCTGAGTCCTACAACTACCCCTACCTCTACCTCGGGTGAGACTTCATCGTCTTCGTAGGTGTTTCCAAAAGGGCCGGTAGTTAGGGTTTGTTGGTGTGCTCTTGAGTGTGAATCCTAGGTCTGCCTCTGTGCCAAAAAATGGTTCCGTTGCTGGGACTAGAAATTGTGATTGCTGGGAACTAAAGAAGAAGAAGCTTTATGCAAAATAAGCTTTGAATCAGATCATATCTGAAGAAGGGAAGAACAGATCTGAAGAAAAGAAGCGAGATCTAAACACTCTGTGCTCTAAGAAAAGTAAAAGTGGAAATTTCTGAAAGAAAGAGGTCAGATCTGCAGAAAAGAGGTAAGATATGTAAACTCTGTGCTCTGATAAAGGTAAGAATAGTTAAACGTCTTAGATCTAAAAACTTTATGCTCTATATAGGTAAGATAAGTGGAATTTTGTTTTTCTGAAGCATGGATTTAGGTACGATTGATAGATTTTTTCCTAGCCTAAAAACTAGGGCATTTTTAGATGGAAGAAAATTTGATAGATATGAAAAGAATAATGATAGATATGTTATAACTATGCATAGAAAGAATGTTTGGACTAAAAGATGGATGTAGGATCCTAGAAAGAATTTTTTGCAGTCTAACTACCATGACCCTAGTGCACAGTACATAAGAGGGTGGGGGTCATTTAAAAGAAAGAGAGGATTGACCCTATATTATAGTTGTAGAAAACTGATACATCTAGATAAGGAGTGCCCTGGTGGAGGAACGAGTTGTCTCTATTGCAAGGCTTTGGACCATGAAGTATTGGATTGCCTTAGAATGATTGTCAGGCTTGAAAAAATGAATCTACATGAAGAAAACCTTAAGGAAGATCCACAAATATCAGAAACCCAAAAAGAATCAAAGAAGATGTCACTACAGATGAAAGAAACCTTGAATGATCACCGACATATCAGACTATCAGAGATCTTCAAAGAAAAAGAATGCATCGAAGTAAGAATAGAAGACTTCGACATTAACTGTGTTCTGGATGAGGAAACAAAGGTGAATGTCATGATAGAAAGAACTTGGGAAGCTATAGGGAGACCTGCTATGACTCCATCCCTAAGTGGAATAGGGTTATTCAGAGGAAAAATGGTAAACCTAAGTGGAAGGCTCACTCGGATATCTATGAATGTTAATGGAATTCCGACAGAGGAAGATTTTGAAATCATCAAATTTATTGAGGACAGTGCCCCATTTACTATGTTACTTGGAAATCCTTGGATTGAAAGAGGTCACACTAGAAAGAAGGCAGAAGAAAAAGTTTTAGAACAACAGAGATAAGAGTTAAAAGACTTCAGGACCAGAAAGATCGCACATTTGATTGAAGAACAGAAGAACAGATCGAATCCATTTCACACTAGAAACCCAGACTTCGAAGTTATCAGAAGGCCAGAGGATTCACATAAGACTGAAGTCTCCATCGCAGATAAAAAAGATACTTTATCCCTGAACCCTAAGAAAGAACATCAACAATGCGAAGTGACTATATCCAAGGAAAATAGAAATCAAAACGGGAAAAGAACCACTGAGACGAAGCTCATGGGAAAGAAATCTAGAAAGTTAAGTAAGAAGAAGGCGAATATGGAAAAACTACAGAAGAGTCTAGATGGAACTTCACAAAAAGAGAAATTGCAAAATTCAAGCTTCGCTAAGATATCAGAACAATGACATGGGTCACTTCACCATGGCGAAGCGACATAGCTGTTGGAAGCCAATATTTCCATTCGACTGCTGCTCTGAACGGGTCGAAAAGCAATTATGGGTTACCACTAGACCATTGGACACCACCAGAACAGATAGAATGGAGTTAATGAAGGCCCCATGTCCGTTGCAAGCAGACAGTTGCTAAGATTGCCTATTTATCTCGTCGCGCCATGCCCGAAGAACACTTTTTCCAATTAAGAAGTGAAGCTCGCAGAATTAGCAAGTGTCTACAGTGATCGTCACACCGTTGTTATTTATCCCAATACATTTCTTAAGACCAGTGTGACCCCTATTATTTTCTTTGAGCATATATGTCCGACGAGCTCAGTGCAGCTGAAGAATCTGTAAGAGAGGTACTCGCTAGCCTCAGAACCGAATGAGTCATGTTGGAAAGAGGGTTTTCTATGGGTTTACAGGCATCATCGACAAGAGGAACACAAGCCTCCCCATCGACTGCTCGAGCAGGAACATCTCGAGCCTGCGCAGAAAGAAGAAATAAGCATAAAGATGACACAACCAATGAAAAGTTAGTACCATCCATCCTACTAGCTTACATACCCCCTCTGAGCAGCGCTATTAACCAGGAAAATGTCCCTCAAGACTTAGAATACACCCTTGTCATTGCTTATCTACCAAAAGGAGTACGCACCTACCACGCAGATCAAGACAAGGTTGCAGCGTTGAAGTTTTGTGACTTCAACCTGGGAGACCATAAAGCTTACAACATGCTTGCCCCGCACAAGTACTTAACCAGAACGAAGGGAAATAATTCCAATATCGTCCCTCAGCAATGGACGATGAACCTTGAGAAGTCTACTTTTCTCAACGTCATGAAAATACTGCACTTCGGCAGACACCAAGAGGTGAATGCTTGTGTAAAATTGCTGCTAGCAAGTTACCATGGAGGATACCTGTGGGTAAACTGCCGCATAAATATTGATCTGACACTGATCAATAGGATCACCGAGCTTAGTATGCAGGGCCCTAATCCCCATGATTAATACCCTGGAAAGACCGTGGACCGCGCTCTTTCCTAGAAGATTAAAGAAGCTTATGGCAATGTCGAGAAGGGCACGAAAGGCTACAAGGTAGCCTCTTTCGAGAGTGGCATAGTGCACCTTGCATGCCAACTAATAGCAGGGAAATTGGTACGTAAGAACAAACCAACTCAAGTATCAGGCTTCATAGTTGACTTTGCAGGAAAATGCGCAGAGGGACTACAGATGAACTGGGTGAAGTACCTGGTTAACCATCTAGAGATTGACTGTAGAGAAGCCCAGGATCAGGGGCATGAATTCCATTTTAGCTGGCTGCTAATACTGATCGCTTTTGTTGCATGGGAGCTACTGGAAGGCACAACCTTCCCAGATCTTGACCCTTTTGAGCCCTTAGCCACGAAGTTTAGTACCTTATGGTACTCAAACAATATTAGCAAGTAGTAGCAATCAAATGTCATTTTTCATACATACTATAACCAAATGAAAGCAGCCATAGGGGGTGAACCTCGCATAACCCCGAACACTTTACAAAGGTTCCAACCTATGATAAATTTCAACGCAGATCGCCACTTTATATACCTAACTCCATGCACTGATGAACACTAGGAACAACTTTAGTCCTATTATAAGCTGATAGAAGAAGACCTAGAAGAAATCACCAAGGAATGGTCGGTGAACCTCCTTATCTCAACAGATCCAACAGATATGTCCGACATCGAAAGCCCATAAGCTACGCAGAATGCACCTGGGCCCAGTAAGGCGAAGAAAACTAAGAAGATAAAGAAAGGTGAGGAAATCGAGGATGTCAATAGTAGATTTGTAAGGATGGCTTCCACCACACCTGATCATGGAGGTAATAACGAAGACTTCGAAGAAGTTGAAAAAAGGCCAGAGGACAAAGTAGAGATCATAAAGAAAATAAAGGGTTCACCTCCAGAACCTTCTTCCAAGAAGAAGTCGAAAGCATCCGTAACTAAACTGACGACCACACTTACCCCAGATGACTTCATCTTTCTTGTCACAACTATGAATGAAGCTATTGAAGAGATAACAAAAAAACAGGTAGCCAAGCAAGAGGCCATGTACAATAGAATTGAAATTGATCTCCAAGGAGTAAAGCAAGCACTTCAATCGAGTTGCACAAATTCCACTGCGGCCCTGCCAGAAGGAAGAACATGAGTAGGAGATGAACCAGTTCAACTTTGTAGAATTGTTGACATAGTCGAAGTACGCCTTCAGAAAGAAGAAGAAGCAACAACGCAGGCCACCCAGGACCTAAAGCAAGCACGGGAGGTAATCATAGAGCAATGCCGAGCTACACAACAAGAGAAGGAGGCCATCCAAGAAAAATTTGACGAAGACAGAGAAAAAATCCAAAAGGAGAAGGAGCAGCTTCTCGCGAAGCAAGTTGGGATCGAAGAAGCTATCAACAGAGCATTTTTCTCTATGACTGGCTTAGAACAGAAGGCCAAGGAACCCTTAGACTGTCAAGTGATGAAGCTTTCTAAATTTATTCAACAACTTCAACAAAGAGTCGTGGAATTAGAGCTTCATATCATCCCAAGCACCCCACAATAAGAACGCAACCAATGAGAAATAACTGTTCGAAGTACAGTAGAAAGGATTAAAGCACTCACTGAAGAATGCAAAAAATTAAGTAACAGAAGTGTGCAGATACATGAGAACCTAACTGAGAACACATAATTGCATAAACTGGAGTCGCAACTCCAGGAAGCAAAGCAACATGCAGATAGACTTCAGATGCAGTTGAAGGCCCTATCAACCATTGAGAAAATGAAGTGATCCCATGAGCAACGAGTCACACAACAACAAATCCACATGATCTAGAGCAAGGTAATGGAATTAACTCAACAAATTCAACCTTTGCAGGATAAGGCATGTCATCTATTATTAGAGATTGAGAACCAAGGAACAGAGCTGGAACAGATCATGACTACAACATAACTATGCCTAGAGGGACCAGTTAATAACGCACTCATCCAGGAGTTCACCGAGAAAGAGGAAACCGCAAAGCAGTAGGTCAAAGCGTCTTGAGCCAAACTCTAGGAGTTTGAAGCAAAATTGGTCAGACCTGAGTGACTCGAGATGAGTCACAGGTGAGTGTTGGTGGCCTGTTGGCCCTTGACCAAATTTTGAAGATTACTGTTGGTCACTATAATTGCTTAATTAATTTAAACAATCAAGTGCTACATAAATTGTCAACCCAGGGAAGTCTATTTATTTCAAAGGTAACCACGCACTATATATGCTCAATTCCAAAAGCAACCTAGAGTTGTAGTAAAGGAAACTATATTAATCACACTTGCCTTGAATGAACTGAAGTTCTAGCTCACATCACAGAAAAAAAACCTACTTATTACAGAGCTTAAAGAGATGATTACTCTAAAGAATCCTGGATTACATTAAAATAACAACTGCAACAGGAAAGAACAACTATTCTGTAACCAGAGAACAGGACCCTATTCCCAAGCAGGAACTTCAACACTTTGTTTCTGATTAACACACTTTCATGAATTTATTAATGCATTGAAGGCTAACTATTCTAATAGAGAACAGGACCCTAATTCCTTCCCTTAAGAAGGAACCTTCAGCACCAATCTCTGATTAGCACACTCAGGAAAGTAATTGAAAGCTGACTACTTCTAACAGAGAACAAGACCCTAATTCCTTCCCTTAAGCAGGAACCTTTAGTACCAGTCTCTGATTAGCACACTCATGAAAATAAATGAAAGCTGACTACTTCTAACAGAGAACAAGACCGTAATTCCTTCCGTTAAGTAGGAACCTTCAGCACCAGTCTCTAATTAGCACACTCATGAAAATAATTGAAGGCTGACTACTTCTAACAGAGAACAGGACCCTAATTCCTTCCCTTGAGCAGGAACCTTCAACACCAGTCTCTGATTAGCACACTCATGAAAATAATTGAAAGCTGACTACTTCTAACAGAGACCATGAACCTAATTCCTTCCTTTAAGCAGGAACCTTCAGTACCAGTCTCTGATTACCAAACTTCCTCAAATTCATCACACAGGATTGCCAACTAAAACGATTAAAAACTACCCAAACATGAACCATATAATCGATTAGTAAGACAGAGTTCAGTAGTGTTTCAGCAAAGCAGAATTCATTAAAGTAGTGTTTCAGCAAAACAGAAATAAATCAAGGCATCAACATAATTCACACTAACACACTATAAAACTAACGGGTGAATCTTGTGAAGAAGGTGGGCCCTCCCTTCTCACAAGATTCCCCTGAGACGAAGAGGCTAGAGAAGGATGCTCAAAACAGTTTTTTGTTCATCTATCAATGTATCATATTACAATCTGAAAATGAAGTACATCCTTCTCTGTGAAACTTTCTTGGTACAAGAACTGGAGATCCCTTCGAATGATGATTTCCTCTTATTTAAAGAGGGAATCCCTTCGATACAATTGATCAAAAATTACAGATGTATATCTGAGTCCTATTCTTAGTCAGATCGACTTTCTAAACTAGAATAGGATATCCTAGTCTCCCACAACAGAATGCTATTACAAGTGTTGAATGAGGTGTTGTTGTTACGGCTGGAGTAACAGTTCTTTCTTGTTGCTGCTGTTGCATGTTGTTTCGGCATCACAAATCACGGGCTGTTTCAGCCACGTGATTTGCGCTCTGATTGTTTCAGCACTTCTCAGGTAGCAGCGATGGTTGATGCTTGGCTCACGGTGTGGCTGTTGTAGTCAATCTGTGTGAGTTGTTGTTGACCACGGACTATGTAACATATTCCTTTGTGTTTCAGCATCGTTGACCATAGACTATGTAACAGATTCCTCTGTTTTTCAGCATCGTCGACCATGGACTGTGTAACAACTTCTTCAGCATCATCGACCATGTGTAACAACCTCTTCAGCATCGTCGACCATGGACTGTGTAATAGCTTCTGTGTTACAACATCGTCGACCATGGACTATGTAACAACTTCTATGTTTCAGCATCGTCGACCATGGACTGTGTAACAACTTCTGTGAATTGTTGTTTCAGCAACAAGCCTCAAATGCTAATCTGCAGTTTGAACTGTTTCAACACTTATACATTTCTAATCAATGGTTAAGTACGAGAGTGATGCGAAATTATATGCAAAACAGATTAAACATATAGTAAAGAGAAGAGACGTTATATACCTTTGGAAAGATAGGATAAAGTGATAATATGAGTTTAAATGTGAGTGATCAAGAGTGTAATAGTGGAAAAAAGTATGGGCAAAAGGGTACATTGTGTGGTCCTAACATCCCCCCCAACTTAAAGTGTTGCATGTCCTCAGGCAACTTCACTCTGAATCAGAGTCTGAATACCGACTCCGAGCGTGCAAGTTACTCAAGCAGTAGCTGTGGGAGGTACTGTTCATTGGTGCTCTGAACCCTTGGACCCGTTGTAACCTTTTCCAAGCTGTTGTTTCTGTCTTCTTAGGCAGCTTATAATGGATTTGATATCTTTCTATTGGCAACCATAGGATAGGAAAATAAAACCGGTACCCTATCCAGCTTTCAGCACATTGCTGAACAGACTGGATGTAGTTAGGTACCCTGGAGATTTCTACCTCTAGATTAGTAGGGATAGAAGGATTGTGTTCCTGTCTTTTCTCAGTGGATTGCTGCCAAAACAAGTTATTTGCCTGGAGGGCAGTAATCTCTATGGATCTGATGAAGTGCTGACAATCCCGAAGCACTGTTGATTGTAGCTGTTGAACATGTTCAGTCATCCCTGGTTTCTTTAAGAACTGATAATATTCTGTGACAAAGGTGGTTGCATTCTGTGGTTCTGGTCTTATCCAGAGAAGGCGGTTATCTTCATTGTGCTTGTCATCCAAGAAGTCATCCTGCCACAAAATCTGATTGTGGAGAAAGGAGGTGAAAGCCCGAATCTGGATGTCCCCGACAAGAGGATTAAGGTTCAGCTGCCTGTTCTTGGGGATGGACTCATTATGAAAATACGCCTCACAGAGGAGGTGTTGATCCCTAACAGATGCTTCTGTAAAGGTTTTGATAAAATCTGCTGGGTGTAGTACTGCATGGGGTCTGCCTTCTGTGATTGATTTGATCTGAAACCATGTAAGTCGTTCCATAAGGAACAAGGAGTAATTGCAGGATGGTTTTCTTGTGGCCAATAGATTTTGTGCCAAGTCAAATACCAGGGCCAATCTGCCTTTCAACTCTTTGTTCTGTTTCTTAAGGGCACGAGCTTCCTGGCGTGTCTACTCTAAAGCTTCCCAATTTGAGTAGGTATGATTTATCCAGATTTGCCTGTGCTCTTGCAGGATTTTGGCCTGTGTAGCAGCATACTCTTTCTTCCATTTCTGTATTACTGCCTGCTCATCCCATGACTGAGTCTGTGTTTTAGCGTTGCAAGTAGTGGGGTGAGGTACGGTTTGAGTAGATTGTTCCACAAAAGTGTGGATATTGATCTGGCTGGGAGGTGTAAATTCCTCAATAGGCATTGTCTGTACAGCTTTGTTAACAAAAGCAGGGGTTTCATTTGTTGCAATGCAGGGCTCAGTCTTAATATTGAGAGGTCCTGCTGGTTCTTGTGTTTCAGCTGTAGCTGGTTCTTGTGTGACAACTATAGCTGGTTCTTGTGTAACAACAAGTTCTTCTTCTTTGACTACAAAAGTTGAAGGAGTAGGGGGAGCTCCTAGCATTGGGACTTGAATTACCTTGTAGCCTGCTTGATAGTAGATATCCCCACATTGACAACACATATATTCTTTACACGGGCTCTCTGTTGTAGTCCCCTCTGACAGGGTTGCTATGCGAGCTAGGGTGTACAAATTAAGTTCCTTCTCATATGCTTCCTTTGCCCTGGCTAGTTCTTGCTTGTATGCTTCCAGTTCAGACTTTAGAAACTCATTTTCTTGCAAGACAGAGGCCATTGTTGGTTCTGGTTGAGGAATGACTGGTTCTTGTGTGACAGTCACAACCTCACTAGCTAGTTCTTGTGGAGCATCTACAGGAATGGCAACTGATTCTTATGTTTCAGCTTCTTGATGTAAGGAAAGTAACGTTGCAACACCCTGGACCTCTGATTCCTATATCTTAGTATCATTATCAACAAATGGTTTTTGTGTTTCAGCTACGAAATGGGTAGTTGGTTCTTGTGTTTCAGCCACTGAATGAGTAGCTGGTTCTTGTGTTTCAGCTACTTTATTTGAGACAGATGATGTCGCAACACCCTGGGCATCTGGTTCTTGTGTTTCAGTGCCCGTGGGTGGAATAGGCAAAGATTCTAGGATTTGGGAGGTTGGAGGTGTACGAGGTATTAGTCGGATGGGTTGGGGGTCTAGGGTAGTGGCAATAATGGATGGCCTTGTTGAGGCCCGTGTTCATTTTCTTTGTAAGAAGGGCGGAAAGAAGGGAATTTGCTTTCGTTTACATGGGGATTTTTCCTCAATGATGGGGCAGGGGGAATTGTCCAGTTCAGAGTCATCACTAAGAATATGAAGGGCGGGAGTGGATGATTCTAGTAAAGTATGAGGCGGTCTTGGTATGGCAGGGGGGTTAATTGGACTAATTGGTTCTGTAGGGTTTTGGGGTTGCTGTTCCTGGAGGTTTTCAGGAATTTCAACAGCTTCTTGGGGGTTTATGGGTGGGTTGTTTAGTGGGGGGTTTTGTTGGGAAAAACCCCTTTGGATAAGCAGTTAGACAAGACGGTGATGGGTGAGTGAAAGGGTGGGATATTTAGCCTTTCTGTAGTAATCCGCCATATTTTTAAGACAACCAATCAAATAATAAGGAATATTCACCCGTCTATTATGCCGTAAATGACACAACAAGACAAAATCGTGTTGGTAGACTACCTAGTATCGAGCTTCGCAGGTGAGGTAGTGTTTGACGAATTTTTCAACTTCCGGCCATGGAGGTGGCAAGGAGATGAGTTGGATACCCCGGCCTTTGGGTTCAATTTGTTCTTCTGGCAGGAAGAAGCTCTGTTGGGCATTTCAAATGATATGTTTATGGCTAAACATGCGAATGCCATTGGTGGGGAGACCCGAAACCTATGCTATATCCTCTTCTGTTACTGAAATTTGGACCCCTTGAACAATAGAATGGTCTTCCTGAAGGTTTTTAGCGAATTGCAGAACCTGTTGTTCATCATACCCCTGGAGTCTTTGAAAATAACTGAGCCATCCTGCCTGCTGAAAATTTTGATGAGCTACTGGATAATGTTCTAATAGGGCTATCGTGGCAGGTTCGTTTCGTATAACAGAGCCCCCCATAGCTACCAACTCGGTAAAATACATCGTCAAAGAGTTTGAGTAACAACTTCTGAGCAGAGTGAGTTTTCCTAGTGAAGGTATGCAAATGGTGGTAAAGCACGCGAAATGATGGTAAAATAGGAATGGTGGTGGTGAATTCGTGTGAAATGATGGTATAAAAGGTTTGATATGTCCTCCCCTCCTGTCAAGTGTAGCTAATAATGATTGCACTCGAGTGGTCATAATGATTTGGAATCTTCTCATTAACTATAGCTTAACTGTATTACATAAAATTTACATGCCTCGCCTTACCTTCTGATTCGTGCGGCAACAAAATATAATGCCTGTCCACGATAGTTCTGCAGTGGTTGTGGCGGAGAATTTTGATTTGTTAGATGAATTGTATCAAGGATATTTTGACTGGAAGGACGAACTATAGTATGAGAGCACAAAAGCTTGCTGACAGATAATGTTGAAAAGTTGGTGTTTCAGCAACAAAAAAGAACGGGGTGAAACAATTGTTGGACGGGGTTGTTTCGTCGATGAAGAAATGTGAAGAATTGTTGGACTGTAGTGTTTTGGCAATAGGGAGAAGGAAAAAAGTTGCTGTGAATGGTGTTTCAACAATGGGGAAAGTCAAAAAGTGTTGAACAGTGGTGTTTCAGCATCAGGAAAAACGGGGCGAAACAATTGTTGGACGGTGTTGCTTCGTTGATGAAGAAATGTGAAGAAGTGCCGGACTGTAGTGTTTTTGCAATAGGGAGAAGGTGAAAAGTTGTTGTGAATGGTGTTTCAGCAATGGGGAAAGTCAAAAAGTGTTGAACAATGGTGTTTCATCATCAGGAAAAATGGGGCGAAACAATTGCTGGACGGTGCTATTTCGTCGATGAAGAAATGTGAAGAAGTGTCGGACTGTAGTGTTTTGGCAATAGGGAGAAGGTGAAAAGTTGCTATGAATGGTGTTTCAGCAATGGGGAAAGTCAAAAAGTGCTGAACAATGGTGTTTCAGCAATGGAAAAGTTGAAAAGTCGCTGAACAATGGTGTTTCAGCAATGGGAAAGTTGGTCTCTTCGTAAGATAGGATCGTCCTTTCCTAGTAGCCTGTGCTTTGATCAAGAATCTGCAAAAATTGATTGTAACATGGTATTTCTTGACAAGGATTATTAGTAAATAAAATATAATCTAATACTAAAGAAATTAACTTAAAAGAATTAATTGCAATGAGGGGTAGAAGCCCCCTCTAAGAAGAGGTAATGGGAGTCTTCCATACATGTGGCCTTAAAATCTTCTTTGGAAATAGGGCGCTGGTACAGACGGAGTCGATGACCATTTACAAGTAACGGTGTTTTGGAGTCATTGATTGTGAGGAGCCTTACTGTTCGATTGGGGAAAACAGTGTCTACTTCGTAAGGTCCAAGCCATCTTGTACGTAGTTTCCCTTGAAATTATTTGAACCGAGAGTCATACAGTATGGCCCAATTACCTTTTTGGAACTGCTTGTTCTTGATAGTTTTGTCATGCCATTTTGATCTTTGTTGTTGAATTATGGTTGTCTGCTGAATGACATCTAGTATTTTCTCCTCCAATTCATTAAGCTACTGCAACCTGGCTGTCTGTGCATCGGTCAAATCAAGGTTGATAGCTAAAGCAGTCCTTAAGGTTTTTATTTCAAATTCCACAGGAAAGACAACACTCTTTCCATAAACTAATTCATAGGGAGAGAATCCTGTAGTATTTCTCTAGGTAGTTCTGTAGGCCCATAATGCTTCGGGGAGCCTGTAGGACCAATCCTTTCTATTTTCCTTCACTGTTTTTGTGAGAATGGATTCTATTACTTTGTTTGTGATTTCCACCTGTCCATTATCTTGGGGGTGTTATGTTGTAGTCATTCTATGTTGAATATGATATTTTTGAAGGGTGGCTTTGAAACCATGAGAAGTGAAAGGAGGTCCTCCATCTGTAACTAATTCTCTTGGCACTCCAAATCTTATGAAGATGTCTTTAAATAAGAAATTTATAACTTCTTCTTCGGTCGCTCTGTGGAGTGCTTTGGCTTCCACCCATTTAATCATATAGTCTTTGCAGACCACTATGTAAACTTTTTGATTGGATGGGGGGTTGATGGGTCCTACAAAGTCTAAGGCCCATCTTTCAAATGGTTCAAGTACTATCTAGGGGTTTAATGGAATTTCATCTCTATAATTAGGTTGGCCTACTCTTTGGTAGCTATCACAGGCCCGAAAATATTTCTTTGCATCTTTGAAGAGTGAGGGCCAATAGTACCCCATCCTAAGAATTTTATGTGCTGTTCTCTTATCAGCAAAATGCCCTCCACAAGGGCCATCATGACAAGCTTTTAGTAGATCATAAACCTCATCTTCTGTAATTCACCTTCAGATTTCTTGATCAGGTCCTGTATGGAAAAGACACCCACTTATCCAACTATACCGAGCACTTTGATGAATGATTCTTCTTTTCTCTCGGTGGGATAGGTGTGGTGGTAACTTCCCTGCAACCAAGTAGTTAGCAATGTTTGCATACCAAGGTGAGTGGGCAGAAAATGCAAATAGATATTCATCAGGAAATGAATCATCTACTGGGGTATCATCATCAGGTGTCAACCGAGAAAGGAAATAAGCAACTACATTCTCTTTTCCTGGTCTATCTACAATTGTAATATCAAATTCTTACAATAATAGTAGCCATCTGGTGACTCTAGCATTTGTGATAGGTTTGTTCATTAAGTATTTGATGGCTGAGTGATCAGTATGGACAAAAGTAGAATAGCCAGTAATGTAATGTCTAAATTTATTAATGGCATATATAACTTCTAAGAATTCCTTCTCGGTGACTGTATAATTGATTTCAGCAGGAGTCATATTCTTGTTGATGAAATAGATATCATAAGGGAGATGATTTTCTTCTTGTCCCAAGACAGATCCTATTGTGGTATCTGAAGCATCGGAGGATATATGAAAGGGAAGTGTCCAATAAGGTCCTCTAAGAATAGGAGCTGTATATAACTGATGTTTAAGTGTGTTAAATGCTTCCTGGAAAGAATTAGTCCATTTGAATTCAACATTTTTCATCAGTAATACAAACAGGGGAGAAGCTATTTTGGAATTTTTTTTGATAAATCTTTTGTAGTATCCAGCATGTCCTAGAAAACTTCTTACCTTTGTTTGGGTTTTGGGAGTAGGAATATCCTTAATGACTTGTATCTTGGATGGGTCTACCTGAATTCCTTGAGATGAGATAAAATGTCCAAGCACTATTCCTTCACTCATCATCATATGACATTTTTCTGTACTTAAGGAGAGTTGGGCTTGTATGCATCGTTTGAGTACTTTCTCAAGGTTTTGTAGTGCTTCCTGAAAAGAAACTCCATAAGGAGTAAAGTCATCCATAAAGATTTCCATAGAGTCATTAAGCATATCAGAAAATATTCCTAAAACTGCTCTTTGGAAGGTTGCTGGTGCATTACATAGTCCAAATGGAAGGACTCTATAAGAAAAGGTTCCCCAAGGGCTAGTAAAAGTGGTTTTATCTTGATCTTGAGGTGCAATTTTGATCTGGTTATACCCACTGAAACCATCTAAAAATGAGAAAAATTTCTTCCTTGACAAATTATCTAACACCTGATCAATGAATGGTGATGGAAAGTGATCTTTTTGAGTGGCTTTATTTAAAGCTCTATAATCCACACATACTCTCCATTTCCCGCTTTTCTTAGGAACTATTACCAATGGGAAAACCCATTCACTATCTGATATAGGATAAATAAACCCTGCATTGAGCAATTTTTGAAGTTCTTCTTTGAGGATTTCTCTTAAATTAGGGTTCATTCATCGTTGAGATTGACAGATTGGCCGACAATATTCTTTAATATATATTTGATGAGTACATAATTCATGAGAGATTCCTTTCATATCTGTATAATCCCATGCGAATGCTTCTTTATTTTCCATAAGTAACTTCATTAATTGTTGTGTTTCGACATCTGTCAGATTAGGGTTTATGTTCAGTGTTTTGCCAGGTTCAATTTCTACTGGTATGCTTTTAGAGGAGATGGTGCTAGATGTTTGAGGTGGGATTTCCGAGTTGAGGTTTTCTTGATTATCAGACTCCAATAGTGCAGTTAGCTGGTTATGAGTTTCTGGAGTCACAGAGGAGAGTTCGCAAATAAAATTATTGATTACTTCATCCTCGGTAGAGTCTTTCAGGCTTAGCGCTTGTCCGATAGTCAAAAGGGGTTGAGTAGGTTGATCATCAAAATCTACCCATACAGAATTATCATTATTAATCAGGGGTGTAGCGTGAGGGTAGAGGGTAAGTTGTTTAGTTTCGTAACCATTTGAAATTGTCATTGAACCTGATCTACAACTGATAAAAGCATCTGTTGTGGCTAGCCAAGGTCTACCCAAAATTAGAGGGTGGCCCCCCAACTTTGTTTTGGGTTGTAGTACCAAAAAGTCAGCTGGATAATTCCAGGATTCTATAGAGATACTGAGGTCTTCAATGACTCCTTCTGGTTTAATTGTGGATCAGTCATCCAATTCTAGGATAGTTGGGGTGTCTCTGACTTCATTTTGCAGTTGTAGCAGTTGTAAGGTTTCCAGAGTCATGATATTGATAGCGGCACCTAGGTCTACCAGGACTCGAGGGATTATCATTTTTCCAACTTGTACTGAAATGGTAGGGTGGCTGGGATCACCATATTTAACTGGGGGAGCTTTACCTGACATTAGTGCAGACAAGTCTCCCATAACATGGACTATAAGGGGATCCTTAATTTTCCTACGAGGATTTTTAACACGAATGTCTCGCATCGTCCTGGCATAGATTGGTACATCTCGGAGTGCTTGTAGTAGAGGAATTTTGACATATAAATTTTGTAATTCCCCTAGAATATTGAAGGCTGGTGGCTCAGGCATTTTAGTCAAGGCTAAACACTCAGGAAATGGTGGTTTTTCTATTTCAGCAACATTGTTAAAGGATGATTGTACCTCTTTAGGTACATCATGCTTTTTTGTTTCCTCTTTATCAGAAGAGGTAACATCAACTATGGCAGGTTCCACTATTCTCCCAGATCGTAAATGAATATTGTTGCATTGTGCAGGGAGAAGAGAAAGTGTAGGCTGGTTATAAATATCAATGCACTGCACAACTT
>ML800328.1:60025-89121 GCA_009831015.1 Picea engelmannii
AATTCTTCATTGTACTCATCCATGTTTTCTTCTGTCTGCTCCCCTGCTGCGCTTGCTCTATCCTCAATGTTTCCTGCTGGTTTCTGGACTGTCTCAGGACTCCAAACTTCTTTCCCTATTTCAAAGTTTGCTTGAAATGAAGGATGGGACTTTTGTTTCCGAAGGTTTGGTCGTTGAGCAACAGATTCAGACTTTGATATGATCTCATCAATGTAAGTCTTTCTTCCTCCTTTTACTTTTTCCCTACCACCTATAGGGTCAGTGTCTTTGGGGTCTTCGCGTCCTCTCATGCAATCTTTGTATCTGAAAAATCATAAGTGCTTCTGAAATCTATAATTACCTTCCCTGGCAACGACGCCAAAATGTTGGTCACTATAATTGCTTAATTAATTTAAACAATCAAGTGCTACATAAATTGTGAACCCAGGGAAGTCTATTTATTTCAAAGGTAGCCACGCACTATATATGCTCAATTCCAAAAGAAACCTAGAGTTGTAGTAAAGGAAACTATATTAATCACACTTGCCTTGAATGAACTGAAGTTCTAGCTCACATCATAGAAAAGCAACCTACTTATTGCAGAGGTTAAAGAGATGATTACTCTAAAGAATCCTGGATTACATTAAAATAACAACTGCAACATGAAAGAACAACTATTCTGTAACCAGAGAACAAGACCCTATTCCCAAGCAGGAACTTCAGCACTTTGTTTCTGATTAACACACTTTCATGAATTTATTAATGCATTGAAGGCTAACTATTCTAACAGAGAACATGACCCTAATTCCTTCCCTTAAGTAGGAACCTTCAGCACTAGTCTCTGATTAGCACACTCAGGAAAGTAATTGAAAGCTGACTACTTCTAACAGAGAACATGACCCTAATTCCTTCCCTTAAGCATGAACCTTCAGTACCAGTCTCTGATTAGCACACTCATGAAAATAAATGAAAGATGACTACTTCTCACAGAGAACAAGACCCTAATTCCTTCCCTTGAGAAGGAACCTTCAACACCAGTCTCTGATTAGCACACTCACGAAAATAATTGAAAGCTGACTACTTCTAACAGAGAACAGGACCCTAATTCCTTCCCTTGAGCAGGAACCTTCAGCACCAGTCTCTGATTAGCACACTCATGAAAATAATTGAAAGATGACTACTTCTAACAGAGAACAGGACCCTAATTCCTTCCTTTAAGCAGGAACCTTCAATACCAGTCTCTGATTACCAAACTTCCTCAAATTCATCACACAGGATTGCCAACTAAAACGATTAACAACTACCCAAACATGAACCATATAATCGATTAGTAAGACAGAGTTCAGTAGTGTTTCAACAAAGCAGAATTCATTAAAGTAGTGTTTCAGCAAAACAGAAATAAATCAAGGCATCAACAAAATTCACACTAACACACTATAAAACTAACGGGTGAATCTTGTGAAGAAGGTGGGCCCTCCCTTCTCACAAGATTCCCTTGAGACGAAGAGGCTAGAGAAGGATGCTCAAAATAGTCTTTTATTCATCTATCAATGTATCATATTACAATCTGAAAATGAAGTACGTCCTTCTCTGTGAAATTTTCTTAGTACAAGAACTGGATATCCCTTCGAATGATGATTTCCTCTTATTTAAAGAGGGAATCCCTTCGATACAATTGATCAAAAATTACAGATGTATATCTGAGTCCTATTCTTAGTCAGATCAACTTTCTAAACCGTAATAGGATGTCCTAGTCTCCCGCAACAGAATGCTATTACAAGTGTTGAATGAGGTGTTGTTGTTACGCCTGGAGTAATAGTTCTTTCTTGTTGCTGCTATTGCATGTTGTTTCGGGATCGCAAATCGTGGGTTGTTTCAGCCACGAGATTTGCGCTCTGACTGTTTCATCACTTCTCAGGTAGCAGCGATGGTTGATGCTTGGCTCACGGTGTGGCTGTTGTAGTCAATCTGTGTGAGTTGTTGTTGACCACAGACTGTGTAACGACTTCCTTTGTGTTTCAACATCGTTGACCATAGAATGTGTAACAACTTCCTGTATGTTTCATCATCGTCGACCATGGACTGTGTAACAACTTCTTTAGCATCGTCGACCATGTGTAACAGCCTCTTCAACATCATTGACCATGGACTGTGTAACAGCTTCTGTGTTTCAACATCGTCGACCATGGACTGTGTAACAACTTCTGTGTTTCAACATCGTCGATCATGGACTGTGTAACAACTTCTGTGTTTCAGCATCGTCGACTATGGACTATGTAACAACTTCTGTGAATTTTTGTTTCAACAAAAGTCCTCAAATGCTAATCTGTAGTTTGAACTGTTTCAACACTTATACATTTCTAATCAATGGTTAAGTACGAGAGTGATGTGAAATTATATGCAAAACAGATTAAACGTATAGTAAAGAGAAGAGACGTTATATACCTTTGGAAAGATAGGATAAAGTGATAATATGAGTTTAAATGTGAGTGATCAAGAGTGTAATAGTGGAAAAAAGTATGGGCAAAAAGGTACATTGTGTGGTCCTAACAATTACTTGGTCATATTTGACCATTTTTGGGATTGGGACAGCTAGTCAAAGATGGAGCGCAACACGAAGAAAAAATTAGGGAAGTAAAACCTATTTTTGGGACCTTTTTAGGGTTTCCGGGTTGATGTAAAGGGAAAGGGATGTCGGCCCATGGGTTTACCCATGCTTAGGACCAATTTGTAATCTATAAATAGATACTTAAGCAATGTAAGTAGAGTGTGGTAGTACATCTATGTGATGTATAGCTAAAGGCTTAGTGCTAGTAACTGGATCTGTGTGATCGGATGTATATTGCAAGTGCTCTGTGCATGATTGTAAGGATCTTGAAAATCTAAGTGCAAGTTGTTGTAGTTTTGTGTTGAAGTGAAAGGAAGAAGGATCTAGCGAGATGCGTAGATATTCTGTCTTGTGCAAAGTAAGGGTCATTGAAGCTCTGTGTTGTAACCGCTTGACCGAGATAAAATAAAGAAGAAGACTTTGTGGACGTATCCCTAGGGTGGGGGTGAACCACGGTAACTTTGTGTATTGTGCTCTATGCTTCAACCTAATGTGTTTATCTCCTTCTTGGCTAAGTGCTTGATGTGATTAAATAGATTTAGTTATGCTTTGTGCTTCTGAGATAGGAATGAATGTTAGATTTGATATATAATATGCTTAGTGTCGGATCTAGTGAATCCAATCTATCTTGTTGTATCTAAGTGCTAAGTATTCTCGAATCTAACTATATAATGTGATGCTCTATGTTATCTTCGAAGTGCTGTAAGGGTTGAATATTGATGGATAACCCATGCTAGATAATTTCTAAGTGTTATAATCACAGATCTGTGTCCTAGCTAAGGTTGCAGACATCTGAGTACTGCAACCACCCCTACCTCTATCTCGGGTGAGACTTCATCTTCTTTGCAGGTGTTGCCAAAAGGGCCAGTAGTTAGGGTTTGTTGGTGTGCTCTTGAATGTGAACCCTGGGTCTGCCTCTATGCCAACACATCCTATGGATGGATAGGCTAGTACCGATCATTGTTGACCTCATCGCAAAGATTACAAAGCTACCCAAATATGGGGAGAAGCTGGAGCAATACCTAGATGACAAGACTCGGGCAAAGGCCATCTCTGATGAGATTAAAGAGAAGTACAATGTAGATAGGGGGAATAGAGGAATCAAGATCAATGACATCAATGATCCTGCAACTTAGTTTGCAACCAGATTGCTCGGTTGCAAATTAATGCACAAGTGCCGAAAAGAAGAAGTGCCCACAGAAGTAGTAGCAGTTGCAGTGTAGTGTGCAAAGGGGAGCTTGATGAGATGGGCCCCATACCTACTCAACTCATTCCTAGAGGACTATAAAGATGCACAAGACTGGGGATTTGAGTTCCACTATTCGTGGTTACTCATCCTCATTTCACTTATAGGGTGGCATGAACCAACATATACGATGTTCCTCACCAAGATAGGCAAATGTGGCGCAACGTGCTACACATCGTTGTCGAGTACCGCAGATCCCAAGGTAAATAAAGTAAAAAATGACATGTTTGTGTGGTACTTAACCAAGATTCAGAATAGTGTGACAGAGACATGGAGGATCTCACCATAAATTATCTAGGAGTATGGACAAATAGCCAATTTCCACGCATCATGCCACAACATGTGGCTACATACAAAGAAGGACCCCACCGAGGAGTGGTTGTAACTAAATTATTGTGTGATTATGTAGGACATCCACATGGAGGTCCAAGAGTGGCCTGAGGAGTGGAAAGTAATAGAGATCCCAAGCACAATGCCACCAATACAAGTCCAGACACATGACAACACACTCCCTGCACAACAGATAGACAAGAATGACGCTACCCCATAAAAGAAAACAAAAATAGGGACAGGGGGGGCCAACAACTCCATTCGAAAGAAGACTAGGACACAAAATACATCACAAGGTGGTTCGACACAGGGTCCACAGGCCACATAGCAGGAACCGGGAAGACCAAAAAGATAGGTGAGTACATAGGAAGTGTAGACAGAGGCACAATACATAACTATGGACGAATAAGTTGAGCAGGACACTCGCATGGATACACAGATGCTTGAAGAATCTAAGCAACCAGGCTCCCAAAGAAAGAGAACAATGGTGCAAGTAAGTGGCGCCAAGAAGAAAACAAAGGACCAAAGGAAACAAATGGAAATGTCACTGGCAGAAGATGACGTAGAATTGATAGCCATGACAGTAGAATATTGACTATAAGAAGTATGGGAAAATGAGGAAAACCATAGAGCTTAAATTTTGGAACAGGTACAGGAGGTAAAAAATGTGTTAGAACAATTGAGGATCAAGGTGGAACAACAACAAAAGGAAAAACCAGCGCCAGTAAGAGAAGGAGAACCTGTCGGAGAAAAGATACAAATCACAGTACAGGGAAGTGTTAACTTTATGATAACACTAGATATGATGGTCATCGATGAGGAAACAACATAGACTCCCATGAAGGATATCGAAAGGTTAGACTTGGCAATGCCCAAAATACCAACAAAAGCGTTGTATAAGTTACAGGTTATTGTCACGTAGGAGATTCATTCCAGAGAAAGGTCCGACGCGACGAATCTACAACTAGAGCATGAATAAAATATGGCACTGAAGGAAGCCATCAGCCAAGAAGGGTAGAGGAAAGAGATAGTGCAGCGAAAAGTGGACCAGATGGATACCTAGATAGACACAATCTTTCAAGCTATCTCAGATGAGACAATATTGGAGGAAACATATTCGGAGGAGAAGATAACAAAGATAGCACAGATTCTACAATAATATAAAGATAAGATCAAGGAACTGGAGGAGCATGCAATACCTATGAATCCACCAGGAATCCGAGTGCAAAGAGAGCAAGACGTGATAGCAGCTGCAGAGAAAATCGTGCAGAATATACATAGGGTGGCAGAACTGCTGGAGAGAAGTGGCCAGCTATGGGTGCAACTATTAGAAGATGGGAGCCTACAAGAGCTGCAAGGAAAGGAAGATAAATTGCATGCAACAATGGCATATGTCAAGTAGCGACAGAGGACAATGTCCCTGCCAAAGAAGATTAAGACAACCGCAGAAATGAAGAACCTTTAGGAAGAATAAAAAGAGGTACAGGCACAGAAGATCACATGACAAGAGAAGTTGGAGCCCTTATAGGAAAAGGAATAACAATTGGTCATGGAAATCGATGCAATGAAAGCACTCCTCGAACAAATAGGCTTGGAGGGGGCGAGATCTTAATACCACCATTCACTGCATAGGTGGTCGAATCCATGACAACAAAGAGAATCCAGGCTCAGGAACAGTGCCAACAAATAGTAGACATGTACGAAGAAATGGCACAAGTAGTGGCAGACATGAGAGTTAAATAATGACTCGAGACGAGCCACGATGTCAGTGTTGGGGGCCTGTTGGGAACATGCCCATTTTGGGGAAAATTCCATTTTTGGGGAGAAAACACGAAGTAGAAGAAAAGACAACTGGAAGGAAAAACAACACGAGTGAGGGAAGCATGCGAGGTGCTCATGCAAGGGAGACTTAACTACATTAGGGTTAGGGTTTTTGCAATATATTATAATGGATGATAAGCCAATAATATGTATAAGTAGTACCTAGGAGGTCTAGGTGAGGGACTAGTGATTGGAGGCAGAGGGGAGAGTGAGAAAGGATAGAACTGCGACATTTTGTAAGCTGGTGAGCTATAGAAGAGTTGAACAACTCGGTCCCGAGGGTTTGATCATAGGCTGAGGAGCTTGGTGTTATCTAGTCATCCTCACGGGAATTAGGAAGCCTATTGAGATTATAATATCCAAGATTATAACGTGTGAGGCGCAATATATTGTTGAGTTATAATAAAATAGCTTGAGAGACAAATCTTTGTGGATGTAGGCTAGGGGGGTGAACCATGGTATAACTTGTGTTATGTGACTGAATGTTATGCATCCCCATTTTTGTTAATGATTAATTGTTGGATGAATGAATGAAGGAACTAGTTAGATCTGATATTCTACATGCATGAGTAAGAGTGAATGATTAATTAAGACATTAGACTAAATAATTCAAGATCACAAAGTACAAACACAGATCCCCACTTATTCCCAGGCTGCAAGCGTCTGAGTATTGCAGCCACCCATAGAACTATCTTAGGTGAGTCTGCAAAGTGCACCCTGTGTACTACGCTGCCTTTTGGTTAACCAGGGGGGCTGATAGTTTTAGAGGGATTTTGTTGGAAGATTTTTAAATACGAACCTAGGTCAACTTATGATAGTAAGAAAAGATCATAGTAGATAAAGTAGTTAAACCATCAGTCTTTTATCAAGGAAGAGCAGGTGAAGATTCAAAGATACTTGAGTGGGTTGCCCTCTTTTATTAGTGACAAGATACAATATGATGAATCTAAGATGTTGGAAGAAACCATAAGGCACACTAAGTGTCTTTATGGGAAGCAAAGGGGAAGACCGATTTTATAAAAGGCTTGGGAAGACAAGATGGAAAGTAAGGTGGAATAGAGAAAGAAGGGAGCTAAGCCACCATTTTTCAGAAACACCGTGCACGGACAGACGACTCTCCAGGAGCCCAAAATGTCAGAGAAAATATGACAAAAGTTAGGGCAGCAACTTATGCAGTGTTGGGGTTGTGGTGGAAATCATATGCGTAGATATTTCCCTCAAAGAACTGACAAAGCAAGGACTATGCATAGTGTACGATAAGTTGCGATAGTGGAGGACATGAGTATAAATGTGACAATGATTTACACAGCATTGGATAACAAGCAGGCCGAGTTTCAGTCCCATATGGTCGAGGTGGAAGGTAAGATTAATGACCAACCTATTGCTATTTTAATAGAATTGGGAGCTATTCATAGTTATATAGATCCTAAAATGGTGGAAATATTCCATCTGTCAAGAAGCAATATTGGAAAACCTTGGTTGGTGCAGTTATCTACAGGAGAAAAGAGGAAAATTAATGAGATGATTAAGACATGTCCAATGGAGATGAATGGAGTGTGTACAAAGGTTGATTTGAATATTATACCTCTGGGCTTGTATGATTTTCTCATTGGTATGGATTGATTGGACAAGCACCATGCTATCTTGGATTGTTACAATTGCCTTTACTTGTTTGCATGAGGGAGGAAATTTGAGGTCAGTTCAAGGAATTCCAAGAGATGTGACTATCAGATAATTTATTCCTTGTAATTGAAGAAAAGCTACAAGAAAGGATGTCAAGTGTTCGCAGCGCACATGGAAGAGGCACCTAAGGATAAAGTGTCAAGTGCAGAAGACTGCACAATATTGAAAGAGTACGAGGATGTCTTTAAGGAGATACTTGGATTGCCTTTGAAAATATATGTTGACTTCTCTATAAATCTAATGTCGAGAGAAAAACCTATATCCAAGACTTCGTATAGGATGAGCACAATAGAAATGAAGGAGTTTCATATGCAACTTGAAGAGATTCTGAAGAAGTACATACGCCCCAGTGTGTCACCTTGGGGTACGCTTTTTTTGTTCATGAAGAAGGATGGTACACTGAGACTTTGTATCGACTTTAGGAAGTTGAATAAAGTAACAATGAAGAACAAGTATCGTTTACCAAGGACAAATGACCTGTTTGATCAGGTAAGGGGCACAAGGATATTTTCCAATATAGATCTCATATCTGGATATCATCAAGTGAGAATAAAAGAGGAAGACATCAGTAAGACTGCCTTTAGAACAAGGTATGGTCATTACGAGTTCACAATGGTGCCTTTTGGGCTGTCGAATGCACCAACTGTCTTCATGTGCTTACTGAATGGAGTTTTCCGAGATTATTTAGATAAGTTTGTCATTGTATTTTTGAATGAAATTCTTATTTACTCAAAGTCTGAGGAAGAGCACGAGCAACACTTGAGGATGGTACTCCAGGTGCTGAGGGAGAACCAACTTTATGCAAAGATGAGAAAGTGTATGTTTTATCAGTGACAAATTCATTACTTGGGTCATATATTTTCAAAGGAAGGAATAATTGCGGACCCAACGAAGATAAAATCCATTGAGGAATAGTCGACACCAATAAATGTTGCAGAAGTGAGATCCTTTATGGGACTAGTAGGGTACTACAAAAGATTTATCAAAGGATTCTCACAGATTGTGCATTCAAATATATCTATGTAGAATAAAAGTGCACGATTTGAGTGGAATCCATATTGTGCAAGGAGTTCTCAACACTTGAAGAGTTTGTTAACAAGTGCACCAATTTTGAAGGTTATTGATCCAGATGTAGACTTTGTCATGTGCACAGACGCATGCAAAGAAGGACTAGGTGGGGTCCTGAGTCAGAAGAGACAAGTGATATGTTATGAGTCAAGGAAGTTGAAAGAGCATGAAAGGATATATGCTACACATGATTTAGAATTGGCAGCCATAGTGCATGCTTTGAAAATGTGGCAACATTATCTCATGGGTAAAATATTTGAGCTGAGAACAAACCATTGTGGTCTAAAATATTTGTTTGGACAACCAAGCTTAAATGCCAGACAAAGTAGGTGGTTAGAGTTACTCATCGAGTATGAATTTGGCATAAAGAATATTTATCCAGGAGGATCTTGGTGGCCACCCACCTATTCCAACTAGCTCAAAACAATTTTTTGGAAACTTACTATATTTAGCAGTTGTTCAGGTCTCAAACTTCCGGAGCCATTTTGAGGGCCTAAACGATATTTTTTCATGATAGGGAACCCTAATAATAATGAAAGGATATAATTTAGCCCCCAAAATTAATATCCTTGTCAATAAATTTCCAACGAGCTATCGTGCACCCAAAACGAAGATCGCATGCCAAAGTTACACCCCGGGGAAGTTGATATGTAAACCTACCCAAAATGGGGTCCACAAAATTATTGGATTTTCATCTTCCAGGGCTAGGGTTTTGGATTTTCATTATGTTAAAAATGTCTTTGGAGCCTCATTTTAACAACCATATTCTTGCGAATGAGCATATCCGTCAAGTCTCTTCTCAGAGATAAGCTGCCACCAATCTAGCAAGTCTTTCACTATGTATTTGTACAGTTTTGTACATTTCGCTCATTAATAGATATTGTGTATTACTGTATATCTGTGTTTTTGGTTATATCTTTGATATATATCTGTTATATTATTGGATATATGATATATCTTTGTACATTTATTTATTATATATCCTCTCTCATTTCGTGCCGAAAATAATCTGGATCAGTGGTATCAAAGCAGGCTGCTCTTGATCAATTTTTAGTGCATGTCCCCAACGAGGTCTGAGTATAGAAAGTTATCTCTCGAGCTTGTGCCTCTCGAGGACAATAAATTTTTCATGACCAAGAAACCCTCCATGGCGGATGAAAAGAAAGATGTCAGAGAAAACCGATTCTATTAATTTGTTGCTTGAGCAAGCTCTCACATGACAGAGGGACGAAATGATGGAGAATTTTTTCCACATCCTTCAACGCTTGTCGATAACAGCATGCGGGTCTTTATCAAGCGACCACTTTGGAGGAACCTCTCCTTTCAAGGTAAAATTTAATTTTTATATTCCCATATTTGAAGGTCAGATCGATACAGATGCCCTAAAAAAATGGTTAAATATGCTAGAAGGTTATTTCTCTGTTCACAAAATTTTCGATAGGGAAAAGATCACCTTCGCACTCCTTAAGGCTCTCCCCGATGTAAAACATTGGTGGGAAACTTACTGGGAGAAAAGTTCCACATAGGAGTCTGGAATATATGGGGTCGATCCCACTTGGGATGTTTTTGTGGATGCTTTCAAGGAACAATATTATCTTGTTGGTAACTATGACGACTAGTACATGAGATGGACAACACTGCGGCAAGAGAGGGGCCAAACAGTGTTGGAGTTCACAAAAAATTTCCATACCTTTCACACCAATATGGGTATCAAAGACTCTCAGCAACATCTGGTTCTAAAATACCATGGGGATCTGCATAGGTACATCCAAACAAAAATGGATCTCCTGGACATCTCATCACTAGGAACTGCATATCAATATGCTATCAAAATCAAGCATAAATTTAGGCACTAGAAAAAATGGGAGTTCAGGTCTGCAAATCCGCAACAACCAAAGTATGGTAAAGATGACCCTAACAACCAGCCTCTAGAGAACTAGTCCAAGCTACAAGAAAAGAAGGGTAACAGAAAGACAAAGAAGGACGCTGAAAAGCGGTGAAATTTCCACAAAATCCCCTAGCACAACACTGATGAATTTTGCTCAAAAAAATCATTGGTGGTCGAGATCAAATAAAAGGAGTCGAACCTTGATTCATAATTTGATTCAGAAAATAATGGGAGAAGATAGATCATTGATGCAGACCCCACTGCTACTATCGTGACCACAACAATTCAACCAAAAGAACCAACAAATCCTGAAGAGGGGGAGCACCTTTTTCATTCATAGACGTGGGTGAAGGGGACCCCACTACATTTTATTTTTCATAGCAGAAGTCGGAAGAACGTCATCTTAGTAGAGGTCGTCAAATAGTTTGGATTGTCGACAACACCACACTGAAAACCATACAACATTGAGTGGCTTTGCCAGGGATGAGATCTTCGTGTCATCCAGTAGTGTCAAGTGTCATACGACATCCATCCCTTCAAGGATGAGGTATTATGTGATGTTTTCTGACTGGATTTCTGTGATGTTCTTTTGGGCTAGCCATATATGTGGAAGTGCCATGTTATTTATGAGTCTCGACCTCGTAGTGTCATTGTTACTCTGGAGGTCATCTCTAAAGGATATCATGGGTAGTTCTGACTATTGTCCCACCAAAACAGTTCTGAAAGGTAATCTCTCATACTACAAAATTCAACCTCTTCACAATCTGTTCAAAAGGTGAACATAAAGACACTACAACCACTACGCCCTTAGCTTGAGACCTTTCTTTCCAATATAAACATATTGTAGAAGAGAAAGAAGATATTGTTTCTTCACCTACAATGGTACCTACACACTACCCAGTCAAGCCAAGATATAACAGGCTGGTTGAATAGATTCAACCACGCTAGCAACAAGTTCATGACAACCTTCAACAAGATAAGTAACACGACTTCTCCAGCAAGCCAAGCAACTCACCAATGTTCAAATTCAACAAACGCTTCCTCCTCTCCGCCGAGAACTCAACACAATGGATACCATTTCCTCCTAAGGAGGGAGGATTGATCCAAGAGGATCTCGGTGGCCACCCACCTATTCCAACTGGCTCAAAATAATTTTTTGGCAACTTACTATTTTTAGCCATTGTTTGGGTCCTAAACTTCTGGGGCCATTTTGAGGGTCTAAATGATGTTTTTCACGATTGGGAACTTCAATAATAACTATAGGCTCTGATTGAGCCCCCAAAATAAATCTCCTCATCAATACCTTTTCAACAATCTATCGTGCACTTCAAACATAGATCTTATGCCGAATTTATGCCCTCGGGAAGTTGATACACCAAACTACCCAAAATGGGGTCCACAAAACTGTTGGCTTTTCATCTTCCAGGGTTAGGGTTTTGGATTTTATTTATGTTAAAAGGGCCTTTGGAGCCTCATTGTAACAACCATATTCTTGAGAATGAATGTAGCCATCACATCTCTTCTCAGAGATAAGCTTCCACCATTCTAGCGAGTCTTTCACTCTATATTTCTACAGTTTTGTACATTTCACTCATTAATAAAAATTGTGTATTACTGTATCTCTGTGTTTATGTTTATATCTCTGTTATATTATTGGATATATGATATATATTTATACATTTATTTATTATATCTCCGCTCTCATTTTGTGCCGAAAATAATCTAGATAAGTGGTATCAGAGCAGGCTGCTCCTGATCATTTTTCAGTGCATGTCCTTGACGAGGTCCGAGTATAGCAAGTTGGGTCTCAATCTTGTATTTATCGAGGAAAATCACTATTTCATGCCAAAGAATCCCTCCATGGCGGAATAAAATAAAGACAATAGAGCATAATACTCTATTAATCTATTTCTTGAGAAAGCTCTCACACGACAGAGGGACGAAATGATGGAGAATTTTCCCACATCCTTCAACGCCTACCGATAATAGCAGGCACATATTCATCAAGTGACCACTTTGGAGGCACCTCTCCTTTCAAGGTACAAGTTAATTTTGATATTCCCGTATTTGAAGGTCAGATCGATGCAGATGCTCTAGAAAAATGTTTAAAGTTTCTAGAAGGTTATTTCTCTGCTCACATTTTTTTCAACAGGGAATAGATCACCTTCACACTCCTTAAGGCTCTCCCCCATGTCAAACATTGTTGGGAAAATTATTGGGATCAAATTTCCACATAGGATTCGGGAATATATGGGGCCGATCCCACTTGGGATTTTTTTGTGGTTGCGGTCAAGGAACAATATTACCCTATTGGTAACTATGATGACTAGTACATGATATGGCCCACACTACGACAAGAGAGGGGCCAAACAGTGTCGGAGTTCACAAATAATTTCCATACCTTGCACATCAAGTTGGGTATCAAAGACTCTGAGCGACATCTGTTTCTGAAATACCACAGGGCTCTGCATAGGTACATCCAAACCAAATGGATTTCCTGGACATATCATCAATGGGAACTGCCTATCGATACGCTGTCAAAATCGAGCAGAAATTTAGGCACCAGAACAAACGATATTTCGAGTGTGAAAATCCTCAAAAACCAAAGTATGGTAAAGACAAACCTAGGAGCTAGCCTTCATAAAACCAATTCAAGCTACAGGAAAAGAAGGGTAACATAAAGATGAAGAAGGACACTGGAAAGTGGTGTGATTTCTACAAAATCCTCTTGCAAAACACTAATGAATGTCACTCAAAACAATCATTGGTGGTCAAGATCAAAGAAAAGGAGTTGAACCCTGATTTAGAATATGATTAAGAAAATAATGGGAAAATAAAAATCATCGACATAGACCCCACTACTATTGTTGCGACCACAATAATTCAACTAGAAGAACCAACAGATATTGAAGAGGGGGAATGCCTTTTTCATTCACAGATGTGGGTGAAAGGGACCCCACTACATTTTATTGTTAATAGCAAAAGCCAGAAGAACCTCATCTCAGCAGAGGTCATCAAATAGTTGGGATTTTCAACAACACCACACCTACAACCTTACAACATCGAGGGACTTCACCAAAGATGATATCTTCGTGTCAGCCATCCATATATGTCTGTGATGTTCTTTTAGACCAACCATATATGTGGAAGTGCCATGTTATTTATGAGTCTCGACTCCGTAGTGTCATTTTTACTCTGGTGGGTCATCTCTATAGGATATCAGGGGTAGTTCTGACTATTGTCCCACCAAAATAGTGCCGCAAGGTAATCTCTCAGACTGCAAAATTTATCCTATTCACAATATGTTCAAAAGGTGAACAGAAAGACATTGCAACCACTACATCCTTGGCCCAAGACCTTTCTTTCCAACAGAAAAAGATTGCAGAAGAGAAAGAAGATATTATTTCTTCACCTACAATGGTAGCTACACACTACCCAGTCAAGCCAAGATGCAACAGGTTAGTTGAATAGATTTAACCCTGCCAGAAACAGGTTCGTGACACTCTTCAACAAGCTAAGCAATGGGACTTCTCAAGTAAGGCAAGGAGCTCACCAAGGTTCAGATTCAACAAATGCTTCCTCCTCTCCCACGAGAACTCAACGCAATGGAGACCATTTATTTTTAAGAAGGGAGGATTTATCCAGGAGGATCTCGGTGGCCACCCACCTATTCCAACTTGCTCAAAACAATTTTTTGGAAACTTACTATTTTTAGCAGTTGTTTGGGTCCCAAACTTCCCGGGCCATTTTGAGGGACTAAATGATGTTTGTTCATGATTGGGAACCTAAATGATACATAAAGGATCTGATTGAGCCCCAAAAAAGAATTTCCTCATCTATACCTTTCCAACGAGCTATCATGTTCTCCAAACAAATATCGTATGCCAAAGTTACGCCCCCAGGAAGTTGATACACCAAACTACCCAAAACGAGGTCCACAAAATTGTTGGCTTTTCATCTTCTAGGGTTAGGGTTTTGGATTTTATTTATGTTAAAAATGCCTTTGGAGCGTCATTGTAACAACCATCTTCTTTTGAATGAGCGTATCCATCACATCTCTTCTTAGAGATAATTTGCCACCATTCTAGAGAGTCTTTCACTCTGTATTTCTACAATTTTGTACATTTCGCTCAGTAATAAAAATTGTGTATTACTGTATCTCTATGTTTATGGTTATATCTCTAATATATATGTGTTATATTATTGGATATTTTATATATCTCTGTACATTTATTTATTATATCTCTGCTCTCATTTTGTGCTGAAAATAATACGGATCAGTGGTATAAGAGTGTGCTGCTCTTGATTGTTTTTTAGTGCATGTCCCCAAAGAGGTCTAAGTATAGCAAGTTGGGTCTCAAGATTGTCTCTCTCAAGGAAAATCAATCTAGTACACCCAATAAATCCTTCATGGCAAAAGAAAAGAAAGATGACAGAACAAAAGATTTTATTAATCTGTTGCTTGAGCAAGCTCTCACGTGACAGAGGGACAGAATGATGGAGAATTTTTCCCACATCCTTCAATGCCTACCGATAATAGCAGGCACGTCTTCATCAAGAGAAAAATTTGGAGGCATCTCTCCCTTCAAGGTACAAGTTAATTTTGATTTTCCTATATTTGAAGTTCAAATCGATGTAGATGCCCTAGAAAAATTCTTAAATCTGCTAGAAGGTTATTTCTCTGTTCACAATTTTTCTGACAGGGAAAAGACCACCTCCGCACTCATCGCTCTCCCCCATGTCAAACATTGGTGGGAAACTTACTAGGAGAAAATTTCCATAAAGGAGTATGGAATATATGGGGTCGATCCCACTTGGTATTTTTTGTGGACGCGGTCAAGGAGAAATATTACCTTGTTGTTAACTATGACGACTAGTACATGAGATGGACCACATTGTAGCAAGAGAGGGGCCAAATAGTGTCATAGTTCAAAAATACTTTCCATGCCTTGAGCACCAAGATGTGTATCAAAGAATCTGAGTGGAATATGTTTCTGAAATACCTTAGGGCTATGCATAGGTACATCAAAACCGAAATGGATTTCTTGGGCCTCTCATCACTGGGAACTGCCTATCAATATGATGTCAAAATCGAGCAGAAATTTAGGCAACAAAAAAAACGAGAGTTCGGGTCTGCAAATTTGCAACAACCAAAGTATGGTAAAGATGACCCTAACAACCATCCTACAGAAAACCAATGCAAACTAATGGAAAGAAAAGGTAACGAAAATATGAAGAAGGACACTAGAAAGTGATCATGTGATTTCCACAAAAATCCCCTGGCACAACACTGATGAATGTCACTCAAAACAAGCATTGGTGGTCAAGATCAAAGAAAAGGAGTTGAACCCTTACTCAGAATCCGATTCAGAAAATAATGGGAAAAGATAGATCATCAACGTAGACCCCACTTCTACTGTTGTGACCACAACAATTCAACTAGAAGAACCAACAGATCTTGAAGAGGGGGAGTGCCTTTTTCATTCACAGATGTGGGTGAAGGGGATCTCGCTGCATTTTATTGTTGATAGCGGAAGCCAGAAGAGCCTCATATCAGTAGAGGTCTTCAAACAGTTATGATTTTCGACAACACGACACCCACAACCATAAAAAATCGAGTGGCTTCGCCAGGGATGAGATCTTCGTGTCATCCAACAGTGTCGAGTGTCATACATAATCCAACCCTTCAAGGATGAGGCTTTATGTGATGTTTCCCTGTTGGATGTCTGTGATGTTCTTTTGGGCCAACAATATATGTGGAAGTGCAATGGTATTTATGAGTCTCGACCTCTTACTATCATTTTTACTCTGGGGGGTCATATCTACAGGATATTAGGGGTAGTTTTGACTACTGTCCCACCAAAATAGTGCTGCAAGGTAATCTCTCATACTGCAAAATTTAGCCTCTTCACAATCTGTTCAAAAGGTGAACAGAAAGACATTGCAATCACTGGATCCTTGGCCCAATACCTTTCTTTCCAACAGAAACAAATTGTAGAAGAGAAAGAATATATTGTTTCTTCACCTACAATGGTACCTACACACTACCCAGTTAAGCCAAGATACAACAGGTTGGTTGAATAGATTCAACCCCACCACCAACAGGTTCGTTAAAGTCTTCAACAAGCTAATCAATGTGACTTCTCCAGCAAGGAAAGCAACTGACAAAGGTTCAAATTCATCAAACGCTTCCTCCTCTCTCCTGAGAACTCAACACAATGGAGACCATTGCTTTATAAGGAAGGAGGATTGATCCAAGAGGATCTCGATCACCATGCACCTATTCCAACAGGATCAAAATAGGTTTTTGACAAATTACTATTTTTAGCAGTTGTTTGGGTCCCAAACTTCCGAGGCCATTGGATTTCATTAATCCCCCAAAATTAATCAAATCTTCGATACCTTTCCACTGAGCTATCGTGCAATCAAAACAGAGATCGTGTGCCAAAGTTACACCCCCAGGAAGTTGATACACCAAACTACCCAAAACGGGGTCCACAAAACTGTTGGCTTTTCATCTTTTGAGGTTAGGGTTTTGGTTTTTATTTATGTTAAAAAGGCCTTTGGAGCATCATTTTAACAACCATATTCTTGTGAATGAGCGTAGCTGTCACATCTCTTCTCAAAGATAAATTTCCACCATTCTAGTGAGTCTTTCACTCTGTATTTCTACAATTTTGTACATTTCGCTCATTAAAATAAATTGTGTATTACTGTATCTATGTGTTTATGGTTATATATCTAATATATCTATGTTATATTATTGGATATATGATATATCTATGTACATTTATTTATTATATCTCCGCTCTCATTTCATGCCGAAAATAATCTGGATCAGTGGTATCAGAGCAAGCTACTCTTGATAATTTTTTAGTGCATGTCCCTGACGAGGTCTGAGTATAGCAAGTTGGGTCTCGAGATTGTCTCTCTTGAGGAAAATATCTCTCACATGCCCAAGAAACCCTCCATGGAGGAATAAAACAAATATCACAGAGTAGAAGATTCTATTAATCTATTGTTTGAGCAAGCTCTCACCTAGCATAGGGACGAAATGATGGAGAATTTTTCGCACATCCTTCAATGCCTGTCGATAAAAACATGCACGTCTTCATTAAGAGACCACTTTGGATTCACCTCTCCTTTCAAGGTACAAGTTAATTTTTATATTCCCATATTTGAAGGGTTGATTGATGCAGATGCCCTAGAAAAATGGTTAAATCTGCTAGAAGGTTATTTCTTTGTTCATAAATTTTCCGACATGGAAAAGATCACCTTTGTACTCCTTAAGGCTCCCCCCCATGTTAAACATTGGTGGGAAAATTACTGGGTGGAAAGTTCTATTAGCACAAGAATTTGTAGCTAGAAGAGGCATGTCTTTCCTAAAGGTAGCTCAAAAAACTTTTATAGGTAGAACAAAGAAGCTACACTTCTCCTCATCTCCTTCAGCAGCCAACATCAAGGTCATAAAGACTTTCACAAGATCATCAAATCTTAAATAGGTTGTTGAAGAACAGTCCCTACCAAAATTCTCTATCCTACAAAAGAAGAAAAATAAGGGCCAAGGCATTGGAAAGCTTGTGTCCCTTTTTGCAAAGATAAACAATTGATGAAACATTAAATCTGCCACCTATACATTCTTCTAATACTTATTGTTTAGAGTTTTGGGTTTTCACAAAGAATTAATCCCTTCATCAATAGTAGAGAAGACATTCCATAGCGCTATGGTGCTACAGAATAGTCTATTTTTGATGTTCCACCAATTTTCTACCTACAATGTTGTTGATTCACCTAAAGCTAATGGTATTGCCACTACCCGAAGTTGCTACCCATTCTACACATGTCCAAGTGAAGGTGTTGCATATTTTTATGGTGCTACCTAAAGTTTGACAGAACACACAGGCAGGCGCTACCTAAATTTTTATAGGAGACACAGATGGGTGGTACCTAAATTCGCTCCCTAAATTCTGGCAAAAACCAAACTGTGCAAAGACGTTTCTGCCAGTTTTGAGTGACAAACTTAAAACTTGTACTATGAACAATTGAGAAAGTATTCTTGAAAACTGGAGGAGATTTTTTTTCATGACATACCAAATAACAAAAATCTCTCTCGGTTTTTCAAAATGTGTTATGTTTAGAGATATATTTGACATAGAAGTGGTGCTATGGAATGTGCTGCTGAAACTCTATTTTAAGACTGCTGAACTGACAGTTTTGACCAGTTGAATTCCAGAAGGATTTCCGGGTGAACTAAGATGAATTTTCAAAATATGAAGGAGTTTATTGTCAATAAAAGGCCCATGAACATTAACCTCTTTCAGTTTTCACACAAGTGTCACAGATTGGGATATTCGAAAGAATCTTTGATCCCTATGTTTTCTGTTTTCATGATTTCCTGTTTGAGACATATTTTTGTGACACATGTTGTGGCCATTTGGAGATGAATTTAAAGAAAGTGCAAGAGGTTTTTCTTCATAATGAGCTTATATACAAAAACCGTTCTCATATTTTACACATATTTTATGGTTTGAGAATTACAAGTGGAGTTTGGAAGCCTATTTTTCAGAATTTCGCCTCCTGAAAAGCAGGAAATTAGTTAAAACGTGTCATTTTCTGTTTGTAGTTTTTTCTATTTTGGGAAAGGGGTTGGAGTTCAAATAGGTGAGATGGAAAGGACCTATATGAATATATAATCATTTTAAAAGAGGGTAGGAGGGTTGGATTCGTTATCCAAAAGAGGAGAGATCCAAGAGGTCTGTTGTAAGCTTTTCAAGAAATGATAATGAGTTGCAGGGTATGAAAGCTTGATGTTTTCCTCAAAGACTTGTCTTAGTTTTTTATGTGAAAGATCTTAGCTGATGAGTAAGACTTTTGATCAAATAGTTTATTCTCTATGTGTTATCATACTTCTTATATTTTCTTCTATTAGATGTGGTTTTGTTTATATAAGGATTGTATGAACAGAGTTTATGATGAGGATTTTGTGATAAGGATTATTACAATAGCTTCCACATACACATCTTTTCCATTCTGTGATGTTTTGAAAGGTTTTCTAACTATTACATATTCTTCCTATAGTGACTGAAAGTAGGTTTCTTTCCAGTCTTAGCTACACTTTGTGTTTTTCCTAATTTCTTCATTCACACTTATTTGATCTTAGAACTGATCTAGGGCCTTATTCGCCCTGATTTGCTGCCCATAGGATTTTAAGTCAAGATTTTTGTATTTCATGGACTCCATGCCCAATGGCTTCATTGCCTTCTTCATTAATTTTACCACACTCAAAGTTTCCTAAAACCCAAGTTATCCAATCAAGTCTTTTTATTTCTATGTTATCGAGCTTACTCTTATTTATAGTCTAGGAGTGACTCTTGGAGTGATAACATAAATGACACTATTGCCAGGGACAAATTTGAGCATATTGAAGAGTTCCCTGGGAAGAACGACATAGATCCAGATCTTGATGGTAGACAAGAGAGGGATACAAAAAATTGACTGTAATCATCTACCTGGCGACTCCACAATCAAAGACTCCACTGGGGACGATCCTGTTGATAGAAAGATGACCAGGTATCAGTTCATTAGTTTTCTACATGAACTTTTGCTATTCTTTATCAAATCTTTCATGCTTTTCCCTTCACATGTCAAGAGGATTATTTTATGTTTTGTTTATTCCTATGATCATCAACCTGCCTTCATATATCCAACCTTAGAAGAGGAAATCTTGTAGCCTTATGTTGTTGATGTTGATCCTATATCCTCATTACAACTCGTTCCTATAGATGAGTTTTGCATTCCAATTCCTCCTGAATCAGAGCATTCTTGTAACCTTGAGGAAATTAAGATTGATTCTAAACCTACTCAGACTTCAACACCTTTGGGCATTAATGATCAACCTTGTCATAAACCTATTAACCTTCATGATCAACCCACTACCTTTCAAATTAAAGTTAGGATGAAGATGTTCAAGCCTTTAAGGTTGCCCTATCTCCTTCGTCCTTACCTTGTTGACTTCTTTGAATATCTTCCCCGGTTTTCTGGAGAGAATCAAATTTCAGCTGAGAGGCACTTGGAATATTTTGAGGATTTTATTGATCGGTTTGAGATTGTCCATGAAAATGTGATCACGAGATTGTTCTCTAAATCTTTGATCAGATATGTTGTTGTATGGTTTAAGGGTCTGAGAGATGATTCTATTGGCTCTTAGGTCGACTTCGCTAGTGATTTTTTGAAGTATTGGGGTGATAAAAAATCATTAGATTCATACCTTGATGATTTTTGTTCTTTGAAGAGAGAGTAGGATGAAGCTTTTTCTATTTTTAATAGAAGATTTTATGGCATTTATCATGATATGACTTTGGAGATCCGACCTACAGAGATAACTGTCATGATATATTAGGTTATGGGTCTTCATTCAGAACTTTCCCTTTTCTTGTTAGAAAGGAAGTCTTCATCCTTAAGGAGCTTGTTTGAAGATGCCCAAGGAGTGGAGGAAAACATCTGTGCTTCTAGGCGGATCCGAGAGCAGGTTGACTTTGAAAATCTGCATGAACATGAACAAGGGAATTGTAAGTACATTTCAAATTTTTAGCAAGAAAACAATGAGTTTGAATCATATCTAGGACAACAACAAGGATGTAAGTATGTGTCAAATTATGAATCAGATTCCTCAATGATTGCAGATGTTTCAATGAACAGGTATGCATTTCAAATTCAGGAGAAGTTTTCAAACAATGTTGAAGATGAAATAGTTGATGACTACATTGACAACTATATGTTTCTTATTGATCAAAATCCATACGATGTAAACCCTGTTTTGTCATCCTCTTGTGAGCACTATTCTAAAGAGGAAGTTGTAATGATTGATGATCAAGTGGATGACTCACCAGTTGTTGATCCAAATCCTCTTGCTATGGATATTCAAGAGGTTTCCAATTTACCTCATGACGAGTATTATGATGATTATGTCATTTATCTTCTAGAGCAACCATTTGTAGGGTCATCTCCGGGAGATGATTCTTTTCAACAGTCTTATGAAGGTTTATGACCCACACATTTCAGCCATGATGATAGACAACAAAAAGGTAGCGAGTTTGATGAAGGAAATGCTCTACCCCTGTGCTTTTCTTCATTCCAATTTCTGAAAGAGAGAGTTCACCATATTATAAACCAATAGCCTTCTGAAGATGTTATTGATCCCATAGTTTGTTGTGCAGAAGGTTTTACCAATTCAAGTTTGCAGCCATCAAGTAGTTGTGAATTTGAAAGTGAAGATGACGAAGATACAAATATTTTAAGTGATCATGGATATAAGAATAGTTAGGAATTTTTCTATTCGAACCATTCATTTCATAAAGCTTTATTTCAAGATCAAGTTGGTCAGCAAACAATTTTCCTTTCTTCCTTTGAAAATCAAAATCGCTTTTCTTTTGAAGGACATTAGGGGTCATTTTCAAACTCTTTCTAGACTGATGGTGAGTATAAAGGATTGAAACAAAAAACAACATATGAAACTGAAGATAATTGTTTTATATGTGTAGATCAACAAGAGGTTTTTCTTCATGAGATGCAAGATCCTTTTGCCACATGTTTGCAGTCAATGAGTGATTTTAAGTTTTCAGATTTGGTTAGTGATGAAACTGATTTCAAACTCTTAGATGCATTGCCTTTAATTAGGTATTCTTTGTTGCCTTTGAAGAAACACATCAAAGAATCAAACTAGTGGACGATATGTTTGCATGGCTCCATTGGATTTTTCATTTCACTTAATCAAACAACTCAGGGGATAGCTTACGGTAGGTAGGTTGCGTGAAATAATCTCAACACCCTGAGCATCTATTCCAGTAGTTAAGTTTTCAGTTTTCATTTGGTTTCAGTTGAAGGTCACAGGTCAGAGAAGTTTGCATAGGTTAAAGGTTGGGAGCAACCCAATGGATAAGGCACTGAAACTACAAGAGATATTAGATCCTCAAAAGGAGGACTCTATCCCCCATGGAGCCTATGTTAGCACAAGAATTTGCAGCTAGAAGAGGTCTGCCTTTCCTAAAGGCAGCTCAAAAAACTTTTATAGGCAGAACAAAGAAGCTACACTTTTCCTCATCTCCTTCAGCATCTAGCATCAAGGTCAGAAATCCTTTCACAAGATCATCATCTCTTAAAGAGGCTATTGAAGAATAATCCCTACCAAAAGTATCTATCCTATAGAAGAAGAAAGATAAGGGCCAAGGCATTGGAAATCTTGTGTCCCTTTTTGCAAAGATAAACAATTGATCAAACATTAAATTTGCCACCTATACATGCTTCTAATACTTATTGTTCAGAGTTTTGGGTTTTCACAAAGAATTAATCCCTTCAGAAGTAGTAGCGCAGACATTCTGTAGCACTATGGTGCTACATAATAGTCTATTTTTGATGTTCAACCAGTTTGCTACCTACAATGTTGTTGATTCGCCTAAAGCTAATGGTACTGCCACTACCCGAAGTTGCTACCCCTTCTGCACATGTCCAAGTGAAGGTGCTACATATTTTGATGGAGCTACCTAAATTTTGACAGAACACACAGGTGGGCGCTACCTAAATTTTGACAGGAGACACAGACATGCACTACCTAAATTCTAGCAAAAACCAAACTGTGCAAAGACGTTTCTACTAGTTTTGAGTGACAAACTTACAAGTTGTACTGTGAACAATTGAGAAGGTATTTTTGAAAACTAGAGGATTTTTTTGTTCATAACATACCAAATAACAAAAACCTCTCTCATTTTTTCAAAATGTGTTTGTTAGAGATATATTTGACATAAAAGTGGTGCTACAAAATGTGCTACTGAAACTCTGTTTTAAGACTGCTGAACTGACATTTTTGACCAATTGACTTCCAGAAGGATTTCTGGGTGAACTAAGATGAATTTTCAAAATTTGAAGGAGGTTATTGTCAAGAATGGGTCCATGAACATTAAAATATTTCAATTTTCACACAGGTGTCATGGATTGGGATATTCGAAAGAATCTTTGAGCCCTATGTTTTCTATTTTCATGATTTCCTGTTTGAGACATATTTTTGTGGCACTTGTTGCGGCCAGCTGGAGATGAATTTAAAGAAATTGAGAGAGGTTTTTCTTCATAACGAGCTTATATACAAAAACCATTCTCATAGTTTACACATATGTTATGGTTTGATAATTACAAATGGAGTTTAGAAGCCTATTTTTCAGAATTTCGCCTCCTGAAAAGCAGGAAATTAGTTAAAGCGTGCCATTTTCTGTTTGTAATTGTTTCTATTTTGGGAAAAGGGGTTGGAGTTTGAATAGGTGAGATAGAAAGGAACTATATGACTATATATTCATTGTGAAAGAGGGTAGGAGGGTTGGATTCATGATCCAAGAGAGGAGAGACCCAAGAGGTCTACTGTAAGCTTTTCAAGAAATGATAATGAGTTGCAGGGTATGAAAGCTTGATGTTTTCCTCAAAGAATTGTCTTAGTTTATTATGTGAAAGATCTCAGCTGATGAGTAAGACTTTTGATTAGATATTTTATTCTCTATGTGTTATCATACTTCTTATATTTTCTTCTATTATATGTGTTTTTTTTTATATAAGGATTGTATGAATAGAGTTTATGTTGAGGATGTTGTGATAAGGATTATTACAACAACTGCCACATACACATCTTTTTCATTCTGTGATGTTTTGAAAGGTTTTCTAACTATTACAGATTCTTCCCGTAGTGACTGAAAACATGTTGCTTTTCAGTCTTAGCTACACTTTGTGTTTTTCCTGATTTCTTCATTCACACTTATTTGATCTTAGAACTGATCTAGGGCCTTGTTCGACCTGATTTGCTGCCCATAGGATTTTAAGTCAAGATTGTTGTATTTCATGGACTCCATGCCCAATGGCTTCATTTATTCCTTCATTAATTTTACCACTCTCAAAGTTTCCTAAAACCCAAGTTATCCAATCAATTCTTTTTATTTCTATGTTACCAAGCTTACTCTTATTTATAGTATAGGAGTGACTCTTGGAGTGATAACAAGTTCCATGAAGGATTCTGGAATATATGGGGCCGATCCCACTTGGGATTGTTTTTTTTATGTGATTAAGGAAAAATATTACCCTGTTGGTAACTATGATGAAAAGTACATGAGATGGACCACACTGTGGCAAGAGAGGGGCCAAACAATGTATGTGTTCACAGATACTTTTCATACCTTGCACACCAAGCTAGGTATCAAAGACTCCGAGGAACATCAAGTTTTGAAATATCATAGGTCTATGCATAGGTACATCCTAGTTGAAATGGATTTCATGTACATATCATCACTAGGAACTACCTATCAATATGCTGTCAAAATTGAGCATAAATTTAGGCACCATAACAAATGGGAGTTCGAGGCTACAAATCCACAACAACCAAAGTATGGAAAATAAGTCCCTAACAACCAGCATCCAAAAAACTAGTCCCAGCTACAGGAAAAAAAGGGTAATGGAAAGATGAAGAACGACACTAGAAAGTGGTGTGGTTTCCACAAAATCCCCTGGCACAACACTAGTGAATGTTGCTCAAAACAATCATTGGTGGTCAAGATTAAAGAAAAGGAGCCGAACCCTGATTCATAAATTAATGGGAGAAGATAGATCATAAACGTAGACCACACTACTACTGTTGCGAACACAACAATTCAACCAGAAGAACCAACAGATCCTGAAGAGGGGGAGCGCCTTTTTCATTCATAGATGTGGGTGAAGGGGACCCCGCTACATTGATTGTTGATAGCAGAAACTAGAAGAACCTCATGTCAGCAAAGGTTGTCAAATAGTTTGGATTGTTGACAACACCACACCCGTAGCCATACAACTTCGGTTGGCTTCACCAGGCACAAGATATCTATGTCAACCAACAACGTTGAGGGCCATACGACATCCAACCCCTCAAGGATGAGGTATTATGTGATATTTCCCCACTGGATTTCTATGATGTTCTTTTGGGCCAACCATATATGTGGAAGCACCATGTTATTTATGAGTCTCAACCCTGTAGTGTCATTGTTACTCTAGGCAGTCATCTCTACAGGATACCAGAGGTAGTCCTGACTACTATCCCACCAAACCAGTGCCACAAAGTATTCTCTCATACTACAAAATTTAGCCTCTTCACAATCTGTTCATAAGGTGAACAAAAATACACTGCAATCATTGCAGCCTTGGCCCAAGACCTTTCTTTCCAAAAGAAACATATTGCATAAGAGAAAGAAAATATTGGTTCTTCACCTCCAATGGTACCTACACAATACCCAGTCAAGACAAGATACAGGTTGGTTGAACATATTCAACCACTCCAACAATAGATTCTTGACAGTGTTCAACAAGCTAAGCAGTGCGACTTCTTCAGCAAGGCAATCAACTCACCAAGGTTCAAATTCAACAAACTCTTCCTCCTCTTCCCCAGGAACTCAAAACAATGGAGATATTTTCTTCCTAAGGAAGGAGGATTGATCCAGGAGGATCTTGGTGGCCACCCATCTATTCCAACTGGCTCAAAACAATTTTTTGGCAACTTACTATTTTTAGCAGTTGTTTGGGTCCCAAACTTCCGGGGCCATTTTGAGGGCCTAAACAACATTTTTTCACAATCGAGCACCTCATTAATATGCAAACACTCTGATTGATCCCCCAAAATGAATCTCCTCGTTGATACCTTTCCAACAATCTATCGTGCACCCCAAACAAAGATCTTATGCCAAAGTTACACCCATGGGAAGTTGATACACCAAACTACCCAAAATAGGGTCCTCAAAACTGTTGGTTTTTCATCTTTCGGGGTTAGGGTTTTGGATTTTATATATGCTAAAAAGGCCTTTGGAGGCTCATTGTAAAAACCATCTTCTTGCAAATGAGCATATCGATCACATCTCTTCTCATAGATATGCTTCCACCATTCTAACAAGTCTTTCAGTATGTATTTCTACAGTTTTGTACATTTCACTCATTAATAGAAATTGTGTATTATTGTATCTCTGTGTTTATGGTTATATCTATGATATATCTCTGTTATATTATTGGATATCTAATATATCTTTGTACATTTGTTTATTATATCTCTTCTCTCATTTCATGCCAAAAATAATTTGGATCACATATCAGAGGAAAGGAAAACAAAGTGGTTGACGCACTCATCAGGAGGGTGCATGAAATACATGCTATAGTAATTAGCATGTACCGGATAGATTTGTGCGACAAAATTTTGGAAGTTTCCAAATCATGTCTACACTATATGGATATAAGTGCGACTTTACAACAAGATATGCCACAATAGAAGTTTGAATATTATGAGTTGAGAGAGGATGGGATCCTCATGTATAGATGCAGAGTCTATGTGCCAAATGATCAAGAGTTGAAGAACTTGATTTTTTCAGATATGCATAAGGTTCCTTATGCTAGAAATATAGGTTACCAGAAGACCATTGTCACAGTCAAGAAGCAATATTTTTGGCTATGTATGAAAAAAGAAGTTGCATATTTTATTGCGAGATGTATCGAATGTTAGAAGTTCAACACTGATCATTGATATCCAACTACTTTGCTACAACGTTTGCCTCTTCCTGAGTGGAAGTGGTAAGTTATGACCATGGAATTCATAACTAAGTTTCTTATAACTTCTAAACAATGTGATTCTATTATGCTATTGGTGGACAAGCTTACAAAATTTTCTCATTTTATTCTAGTAAAGTCAGCGCACAAAGCAGTCAACATTGTTGAGATATACATGAGCGAAGTTTCTAAGATGAATGGTGTACCTAAGACAATTGTGTTTGACAAAGATTCCAAATTCACCTTGAATGTTTTGAAAGGACTATTTAAGGGATTTGGAACAAGTCTAAATTTCAACACAACATATCACCCTGAGACAAATGCTCATACTGAGAGAGTATATTGGGTGATTGAAGACATGTTGAGGATGTATGTGATGGATAAACCATCGAAATGGGAAGACTACATTCATTTGGTAGAGTTTGTTTACAACAATGGGTATCAGGTGTCTTTAAACATGATCCCATTCGAGGCACTTTATGGTAGAAAGTGTAACACACCTATAAGTTGGGATAACCCAACAAACCACATAGTAGTGGGGCCATATTTACTTCGATAAATGGGGGAGCAGATGGTAAAGATATGGAATAATTTAAAAGTTTCCCAAGATAGGAAGAAAAGTTGCATAGATAAAGGTAGAACCCATAGGGAATTTAGATTGGGTGATCACGTGTTTCTAAAAGTAAAGGCCAAGCACAGTTCCTTGAAGTTGGGAAAATTTTCTAAGTTAGCAACGCACTACCATGGGTCATTTAAAATCCTTGAAAGGATTGGTTCTATCACTTATATGCTTCCATTGTCTGTGTCCTTATGCATTCATAATGTTTTCCATGTGTCATTTCTTAAGAAGTATGTACCTGATGCTAATCATATTATTGATTGGAATGTAATTCAAGTGGGGCTATAAGGGGGATTTCAAGTGCGACCGATATGCATATTGGATCAGAAAGTCAAGCAGCTCCATAATCAATCCATGGATCTTGTAAAGGTCCAATGGACCTGGTACGGTCATGAGGATGCAACTTGGGAACACGAGGATGTTATGCGAGTAGAGTATCCTCATATTTTTGAATCTTTTTGAAATTTTGTATGTACACGTGTATATGATGCACGGGGGATAGTGCATAAATAAGGGGGAGGGGATTGTAGTGTTCCTGATTCAAATACCTTTGTAATTATACATATAGGTTGGTGAGATGATTGGTACATGTGTAAATGTAATGAAAATTTAGGCTGGTGAGCCAAGGACACCTAGTTTTGGTGTTGCATGCATTAGAATAGTGCATGAAGAAGTGTTAACAAAGATAGGGTGCACACATTAGGTGTTGCATGCACATAGGTAGGTGCACACATTGCACTATGTCGCACACACTTGGGTTAGTGCGCATGAATGAATGGATATGTATGGAGGATGGATAGCCTGTATGATTATGAGGTTGGCGAGCCTGGATGTAGATAGGCCAATGCGCCTATCCATGTAAATATAACCTTGAATATTAATATAATATTACATTTTTGCGCACTTGTTATCCACATTTTTGGTTATCGAGATGATGACATAATAATGACATGGTGATAGAAGATCTGACTCTTCATTAAGATCATTTTCATGAAGAAAGTTACACTTATCAGCTTCTCAAAATTACACTTTTTGAAGATAGTACGCAGGCTGCACATATATTGTCTTGCGGAAGTACTTTGTTTCCGCAGGCTGCATTCGGTCTGACTGCGGACTTTCCGCATTGTGTTAATGGTCAGGGTGCGGAAATGTTTCTTAAGGGAGAAAACAGATGAGTTCTCGATCCTTCTAGAAGGAATCTTCTAGAAGGATGAGTTGGAGTTCGAATGGTTGGCAAATTAATGAATCTCCAGATATCTTGGGATTA
>ML800328.1:101073-117423 GCA_009831015.1 Picea engelmannii
CGTTGAAAGGGGATCTACGACATCAAGGCTCAGGTTGTATTTCTTTTCTTTCAGTTAATATAATATATGAATATGTCCCTTTCCCATAATGATGATATCACATTATTACATGACTCCTTGATCACATGTATAGTCTAGAGTTTCGAATATATTAATCTCTTTGTTGTGATTGGTTTGTGTTGTTGTGATTGGACGACGCAAGAGCATCGTAGCAGAGTGGGGATCAACAGAGATAAGGAGAGCTTTCATAAAGTAAGTACATCATCCTTCTTCTCTTGTCCATTCAATACTTTAGAACTAGGGAAAGAGTAGTATTCTGTCTCAGTTTGTTCCAGATCCAGGTGGATCTGTGGAGATTGGTCTGTGTCCGCACTCATGAATTTATCCTAGAACAGCACTGTCTGACTCAGATGAAAAGATATGGGGGGACCTACTCCACCGGAAAAAAGAAGAAGGAAAAAGGGGGTGAGTTGTAAGTCTTAGGAAATATTTTATAATACTTCTGGGAAAAATGTAATGTTAGATATATTATTATTATTATCCTAAGTTCCCGAGGGTATGGAACTGGTCACCAAGTGGCTTAAAGCTACTTCTAAAAGTGGCAAGTGTCAATTGGAAGACATGCAATATATATTGTTGGCCTTAATGTATTTAGGGGGGATTTTTTATTTTGTGGATGTTGCAAGCTCTGGTGAGCAGAAAGGGGGTCAGATAGTATGGAAAATCCAATTATTACCTTATCTGTTGGAGAAGCTTGTTGGGAATTGTGGGATTGTATCTAGAGTTTCATTGTCAAAGATATGGGTTGACAGACTGTGAGTAGTCTCTTTGAGTTAGAGACTGGCTATTGTGGAGTGGTTTCTGGATCCGTGAGAAAATGCTCCATGTGATATTTTTTGCTAGGAATTATTTCTTTGTGCGTTGGGTATTAGTCACAGGGATCAGAGATTTCTTGTTCGACCTATTACTGGTAACCTTGGGAAGGAAATTGGGGCAGTTGAGGGACTAGTGACCATAGAAGGGGAAAACTTCCTTGGGTGTGACAGGTGTGTGGGGGATGAGGTACTGTGGGCTATTTGCAGTAGCGGGCACCTAGACTTGGAAAATTCTGGTTAATTTTCATACCATAGCTTGTTACTAAGACCCTTTTTTCCCTGGTGGAGTTGAGCCCTAGCTCGGAGGTGACCTGTTGCTGTAATTTTAAGAGAAACAATGTCTATGGCTGGGAGGAATGTTTGAGTCAAGGAATCAATTAATGATTTTCATTAAAGATAAGTGTTCTTTATGTGTTTGTCTTGTTTATTGCGTTCTTGTTATCTATGTTTGACATGATTTTATTCTTGTATGACATTGCATATAAGTATTCGATGTTATTTTGTTTAATGATGCTTGGACCTATAACTACAATACATATAGGCTATAATTGTAGCTATGCTTGGATATAACCATAATGACTAGTTTTTCCTGCTATGTTAACTTGGAGATTTTGGTTAAGTCATTAAGAGGAGGATTGAGTGGTTGAGTTTACAGAATGGTAGCTTGTGTGCACCAAGGGGATGGAAACTTGAGTCTGTGGACAAAGAAATTAGATTCCATGCACAATGAAATATGAGTTGGCACATGACGCTTGATGGTTGTGCATGAGGTTGTGATTTATGAACAATATGATGGTGCACTCTATTGGTGCACATAGTTTTGAGTTACTTCCACTGCTAAGATCAGGTTGTAAGAAGAAACTTTCTTCCACTATTATAAGTTGTGAGACACAGCTCAATTTGGGTTGAGTGTGTTACTACAAAAGATAATAAGATGATTATGTTAAAGTAGATCTGACACAGTATACTTCTAGAGTAACATTGGTCAATTATATGCTGGGAATGTTACATTTTAGTTGACTGAGTGCTCCTAAAGTTGAGGTTGTGTGAAGTGGCCATCTTGGGGTGGCTAGGGACATTACACTAGAATCAAAGGAACTTCTAATGACTACTTATTCATAGATTTTAAAGAAGTACCAAGGGATATATAATTGTTGTAATTCACCCTTCCAAAGTGGTAAAAAATGTAGTGCATTCAAGTACTTAGTATTCAAAAGTGGTAAAAAATGTAGTGCATTCAAGTACTTAGTATTCAATGAGCATAAATTTCAAGTGGATTATGGTATCATTTTTTTTTCTTGAAAAGTAGATTTAAAGATATTTAAAGTGGTGGATTGTAGCTAAGATTTTATTGAATATAGAAAAGGTTACAAGGTATGCAAGTGATTGTTCATTTTCAACCTCAAAACCTTAGTAAAAAAGGGGAAATCATCATGTATTTCAACTAGGGTAAGATAATCCAATGCCATTTGTTGCCACTAAAAAATGAAGTTCATCTACTTACATACCAAATTTTAGCTTCAAATTTGCAAGATTTCTCCCATTTCTTGTATTAAACCCTCCTTTGAAAAAAATGTTGAAATAAAGAGTAAAGTATGTTCAAATGAGGCTATGGAAATGTTGGGGAATATTATGGATGTTTGTGATAGATTTATCATTTCAGTATCCATAGGAGGAGTTGATTATAGAAAATAAATAAATGAATGGTTGGATTTGGAGAGGCTTGGAAGTATTTTATTCAAACATATTCCAATTATGCATGGAAAACCTCTTTGGGATTTTATTTGCAGAATCTCCTAGGCTTGTATATGATAAATATATACATGACAAAGGGTGTGGAAAACACGAGGGGGGATTATAATAGATCTCGAGGAAAAAAATGGAAATAAATTTTTCTTGTGGACTAGGAACATCGACAAACAATCAAGCCAAGTCCTATGCTCTTCTTCAATGCCTCCTCCTCGCAAAGAAATCCAACATAATATATTTTATTACCATAAGAGAGTAAAGTATCATTTTCAAATTGATGGTTATGAACTCAACTCCAACAAATAATAAGATAGCCTTGATCATTGCATGGATCAACAAGGAGGTTAAAACTATGAGAACGGTCTCATACTTTCAAGTATTGAGAGATCATGTAAGACAACCAACCCCTTAAGTACCTTTTAATGGACGGGTTATTAAAATTTTTCTTTTCCTCAACCATCTCAAAGCCTCTTCTCAAGGGCACCAACATCTTCTAGTCTTCAATAGATTTCCAATGACTGCCTCCATACTCAAAACCGAGCTCTAGATCATAATTTATGGCCTTCTAAAGTTACTTAGTCCTTTATTGGTCAAAATCCACCTCACTACCACATGGAATCTACATGGCTCCTTGTCACTTGTGCCATATGATGTGGAATTGACATGGAACCTTCCACCCAGCCCATCAAACCCTCCAAATCAACTGCTCAGATTGCAAGATACCAGATATATAAAATATGTAGAACAAAAATAAAATGCTAGAAATGGCAGAATAACAGTAAAATATCCAACATAATCTCCACAATAACACAAAAATGATATAAGAACCATAATAGAAATAACACTTTGATTCAGAAAGCAATGTTCACAGGCCTCTTCGAGGGGGCAACCTCCAATCGAGAAACGCTCTGTTACAATAATCTCCAAGCTAGGGTTTTCATACCCTCGACCCTTATTTATACTAAATATGTCTATTAAGAGAAACATCTAGAGGAAGATCCTTCTAGAAGCGAAAGATTCTATTAGGTCTTCTTACATCTGCCTTATTCTATTTTATTGAAAGGCCTTATTAATATTGACCTTTATTACATCCGAATACATTGATCTACCTATGTGCGGGTTAGGACCTTAACATGCCCACCCCCTTAAAAACAACCTTGTCCTCAAGGCTTGAGATGTGGAAACTGCTACAGAATGGTAGTTGGTTCCCAAGTGGCATCTGCTGGAGTCATATCTTTCCACTGTACTAGCACTTCCTTGATGGTTCTCTGATGCAGGCGACGCTCACACTGGTCCAAAACTACTTCTGGATGTAGCCAAATGGATCCTTCTTCAACTAACTCTGGAAGGTTGGTTTGAATTTGGCACCTGGTTCCAATCACCTTCTTCAAGCATGAAACATGAAAAATAGGATGTATCTTCGACTGACTGGGTAGAGCTAACTGATATGCGACTTGTCCCACACACTTGAGAACTATGTAAGGGCCATAAAATTTGGGTGCTAGCTTCTGACAATGATCGACCTTGAGGGAAGTTTGCTTATATGGTTGCAGTCTTAGAAACACCTGATCCCCTTCTGCAAATTGACGTTCAGAGTGACCTTGATCTGCTTGCTGCTTCATTCTATTCTGTGCCATGACCAAGTTCTCTTTAAGGGTACAGAGGATATTCTCTTGGACTTTAAGTGTTTGGTCAACTGTCTGGACCTTTGAGGTACCCGGTAAGTATGAGATAACTGAAGGTGGCTTTTGTCCATATACCGCTTCAAAAGGAGTCATGTGAGTGGCTGTATGGTATGTAGTTTTGTACCACCATTCGGCAAGGGGTAACCATTGAGCCCACTGGTGTTGTTTTTCAGAGGCAAAGCACCTCAGATATGTTTCCAAACACTTGTTGACAACTTATGTTTGTCCATCTGTCAGGGGATGATCAACTAAGCTGAGATGCAATTGTGTGCCTTGTAGCTTAAACAGTTCTTGCCAAAAATTTCTTGTGAAAGTTGGGTCTTGATCAGAAACAATAGAGTGAGGCATGCCATGAAGCTTGAAGACCTGGTCCATGAAAATTTGAGCCACTGTGGATGCAGTAAATGGGTGGTGAAGAGCGAAAAAATGAGAATACTTGGAAAGGCGATCCACCACCACCATTATGACTGATTTATTCCCTGATTTGGGTAAGCCTATGATAAAGTCCATAGAGATATCCTTCCAAATAACAGGGGGAATCAGAAGTGGTTGGAGGGTGCCTGGATATTTGACTATTTCTCCCTTGTTGCATTGACACACCTCACATTCAATGACAAACTTACGGATGTCATGTTTCATACCATCCCAGAAAAAAGAACGTTTGACTCAGTCATATGTTTTGGTGAACCCTGAGTGCCCCACTATGGGTGTAGCATGAAGCTCAGAAAGTACCATGGATTTGAGCTTGGATTGTTTACTTAAATACAAGCGACCTTTGTATCGAAGCTCATCCTGGAGCCAGGAGTACCCTGGGGGAGCTGGAGCCTTGTTCTGCAGTTGCTAGATCAGATGCGAAATTTTGGGATCTTGAAGACATTCCTGACGCATAGCTTGGAGCCAATCAGGTACAATTAAGGAAAGAGAAAAAAGGGATCCTTCGTCTTCATATTTCTGGGACAATGCATCTGCCATGACATTGTCTTTTCCCTTCTTGTAAATGATCTCATAATCATATCCAAAGAGCTTAGTCAACCATTTTTGTTTCTACTGGGAGGAAATGCGTTGTTCCAGAAAGTACTTGAGGATTTGATGGTCGGTCTTAATTTGGAAGCGTTTCCCCAAGAGATAAGGACACCAAAACTCAACGGCATGTAGAATCGCCAACATTTCTTTTTCATAAATGGGTTTTCCTAGATTCCTTTCAGACAGTTGCTTTCTAGTGAAGGCCAAAGGTCAACCCTCTTGCATAAGGACAACACTGATTCCTTTCCCTGAGGCATCACATTCCAACACAAAGGTAATTGTGAAGTCGGGGAGGGCCAGAACTGGAGTGGTGCACATGGTCATCTTCAAGGTTTGAAAAGCTTGAGTAGCTGCTAGAGTCCAAGTGAAAGAGTTCTTTTTGAGGAGAGCCATGAGAGGTGCTGCAATCTTTCCGTAGTTCTTAACGAACTTGTGATAATACCCCGTGAGGCCCAAAAATCCACGCAATCTTTTGAGATTCTTTGGGTGCAGCCAGTCTTTCATAGCTTCAATCTTTTTTGGGTCCACCCTGATGCCATCCTTTCCCACCAGATGACCCAAGTATTCTACTTCTGAGGCACAAAAAGAACATTTGGATTGTTTCAGGAAAAGTTGGTGCTAAGAGAGTAGGCAGAGAACTTGATCCACATGAGTAAGATGGTCTGTCCAGGTTTTTCTATAGATGAGGATATCATCAAAGAAAACTAAGACAAAATGATGGAGAAAAGGGCGGAAGACATGGTTCATGAGGCTCTGGAAGGTGGAGGGGGCGTTACACAAACCAAAGTGCATGACCAAAAACTCATAGTGGCCCTCATGAGTGTGAAAGGTAGTCTTGGGAATGTCGGCCACTTTCATACGTATTTGGTGATAGCTCGAGCAAAGATCAAGTTTGGTAAAGAATTGGGCGCCACTCAATTCATCTAGGAGGTCATCAATGACAGGAATGGGGAATTTGTCTTTGATGGTCAGTTTGTTGAGAGCACAGAAGTCAGGACACATTCTCCAAGAACCTTCTTTCTTCAGTACCATGACAATCAGAGATGAGTAAGGGCTCGTACTAGGACAGATGACATCGACAGTAAGGAGTTCTTGGACCATTTTTTCATTTTCATTTTTTTGTGCAAATGGGTGACGATATGGACAGATATTGGGGGGAAGGCTTCTTGGGACAAGGGGAATGGAATGATCATGAACAACACAGGAAGGAGGGAGTCCTTAGGGAGTGGAAAATACTGTTTGATGTTTAGAAAGGAGGGCTTGGAGGTCTTGGGGCACTGGGGGTGTCTCTGTGGCTTGTATGGCGTGGAGTTGGGCAATGACACCAGAATGACCTTTTTTGAGCAGTTTTTCCATGCGATGAGAACTGATGACCTCAGGTGAACCAACAATGATGCCTTGGAATTTATATTGGTGGCCTCCTTGGTCAAATTGCATGGTTAAGTTATGAAAATCCATGAGAATGGGACCCAAAGTCCTTAGTAAGTCTACACCCAACACAATGTCGCAACCGCCCATGTCAGTAGCAAACATATGGGATTTTAGGTGGTAGTCACCGATTTGGAGATGCACATTTTCACAACACCCGCCACATTTCATAGAACCACCATTGGCAATCATGATTTGGAAATTGTTGAGAGCATGGATGTAGCAATGGGTTTCTTGGGAAATGTGGCGATGAACAAAATTGTGGGTGTTGCCACTATCAACCAAAATGATGAACTTTCGGTGCTTGAGGTAACCAATTAGCTTGGGGGTTTGGGGGGCAGAGAAGCCGGTGAGAGCATTGAGGGAAATGATCGGTTCCACTTCGGGAGGGTCGGAGGGAGGGTTTATGTTAGTGATTTCTAGTGACTCGGGCACAAAGGGAGTGTCAACATCCTCTTCTGGAATATCCTCAGAGATGGCCATAAAAAGATTTTTTTCCTTACATTTGTGGCCTGGGAAATATTTTTCATCACAATTATAACAGAGGCCTTTGAGTTGGCATTCAGCCATTTAAGCCTTGGTCAATTTTTGGATCTTTAATGGGGTGGAAGGAGTAGTGGGGTTTACTGGTTTAGGGCGAGGGATAAAGGAAGGATTATGGTTTTGAGAGGAAACAATTTGTTGCGCTTCTTTATCTTTTTTAGTAGCCTCCACCCAAGTCGTAGGTCGATCCATGAGGACATGGGCCCGAATCTCCTCCTTGAGGCCACTGATAAAACACTCTCTAAAGAAAGCATCAGTCATGCCCTCTATTTGAAAAGTCAGGTGCTAAAATGCAGCTATGAAGTCTTCTACTGTGCCTGATTGCTTCAATTTTGTCAAACGACCCAAATGGTTGGTGTCAGTGTCAAAGCGTTCATAAAGCTCAGTCACAAATTGGGTCCAAGCAATATACCCTTGATGGGAAGTTTTTCTCCATTGACACCTTTTCCAACGTTCTTGATCTAGATGGAGAACACCATATCGGAGTTTGGCCAAGTCATCAGTAATGTTGTAGAGAGAGAAATAATGTTCCATTTGGGTGACCCAACTAGTGGGGTCCGAGCCATCAAATTTGGTTACATCCACCCGCGGAAGGCGTATGTCCCGTTGAAAGTGATGGGGCTGAAAGGAATGGGAAGAAGTTTCACCTTCAATATTTGTATGTGCATCAGGAAAAGAGCCATCGGTAGGGATCTTGAGTTTGGTGCAGAGTGATGCAAAGACAGATTCAAGCTGGGTGGTCAGTTCATGTTTGAATTCCATCATTGTGGACTGCATGGCTGCATTTACGGATGCATTTATGGTGGTATTGATGGAGGTATCATGGGAGGAAATAGTAGCACCGAGTTGTTTCACTTCTTGTTGGGTCTCGAGGAAACTAGATTGCAAGGAGTTGAAGTGAGACTCCAGTTCTTGGTTATGGGTATGGGCCAGGAGGATGGGTGAACTGAAAAGGGAGCGGGTGGGGTCAGAAATTTTTGTAGAAAAATGATATGGATGAATGTGATAAGGGAGAAGAGATGAATCTAATGGAATAGGTCTCAAATAATGGTGAAAAAATTTCCTGACTTTTTTTTTTTTTTTTACAGCTACGGGGTTATACTTTGGTCTGAAGAATGCTACAGTGCTAAAATCCCCAAATTCTTAACCATAAAGAAATGTGTATTTACTTGGCAACCCGAACACATATGCGTGGCAAGAGATCTCACCGGTTTAGTTTGTTTATGTTTATGTTTATGTTCCCCAAGGGTTAGGTATTCAAGGGTTCTACAAACAAGGGTTTTCCCTATGTTATAGCTCTCTGATATATGTGCAGGGTCCAACAATAGTACTCTGCCCAATATCTCAAGGCACTAACTAAGGAGGATAGACCGTACCCTTAGCCGTACTACCTGACTACCAAGGTACTAGAGAGTATCTTCCCGAGTGTTGTTCTCGGTGACACTATAGCAGTCCAGCGACCGATAGGTTTATCTAAAGAGGGCTTCAGGAAATCTAGGCCGATCCGTACATAGGTGTTGTCTGATGCACTACCACTCGAAGGGGTACCAACAGGGGTTACAAGGGTGTCCAACAGATGTGCACTTAAGAACCACTTGTATTTACTGCGTGTATGAATCCCTCAACCATGGGTTTATGCGTGTAATGACAGATCTTTGTGGCTTAAAGATGTCGAAATACATCTCTAACCTGAAAAAAAAAATACCCACAATTTCTGCCAAGGAAAGTGCTCTGATACCACTTGCAAGATACCAGATATATAAAATATGTAGAATAGAAATAAAATGCTAGAAATGGCAGAATAACAGTAAAATATCCATCATAATCTCCACAATAACACAAAAATGATATAAGAACCACAATATAAATAACACTTTGATTCAGAAAGCAATGTTCACAGGCCTCTTCGAGGGGGCAACCTCCGATCGAGCAACGCTCTATTACAATAATCTCCAAGCTAGGGTTTTCATACCCTCGACCCTTATTTATACTAAATATGTCTATTAAGAGAATCATCTAGAGGAAGATCCTTCTAGAAGTGGAAGCTTCTATTAGGTCTTCTTACATCCACCTTATTCTATTTTATTGAAAGGCCTTACTAATATTGATCTTTATTACATCCGAATACATTGATCTACCTATGTGCGGGTTAGGACCTTAACACAGATTCACTCGATGCCTTCCTTTACCATCGTAGTTTTATCCATCGGAGTCACATTCCATTATGATCAATGCACACTTCGATATATCTGATAGTCCTCGGAGTCGGGAAATCAATAGCCTTGATTGCTTTAGAGTCTCTAACTTGCATGATAGTTAAGTCTTTCATCCTTGTTCTCATGTTAAGAAAATAGGTGGAACCCATGATGATCCACGACTGATATTTAATCTCTCCTATTCATCGATCTACAACCCAGATCACCTCTCAGAGTCCTTTCGTCAGAGTCCCCTAGTAACCCTACACTAAGACATCCTGATGGCAGTAACCTCTGATAAATGGTGGAGATATGTCCACTCATTTGTCATCTTGGTTAATGTTTCCAATGTATACCTGCCACCTGGCATGACACATGGAACTCATGTTGTGTCACAAACCGCTCTCTCAAAATACCAAATCACCATGACACGTGCACCTTCCTTGTGGACTGATGTGGTGTACACGTCATCACTGAGAACATGGCTCGTCCAATAGGTATTGACACATGTCCACTATGCATTGGTTGTGTGACATCATCATTCTCCACTCCAAGCTTATGAGGGAATGTCAAAACCTTTCCCTGGAATCTTTCCCTACCAGGACATCGGGCTCTAAACTCCCTCTTGAGTATATATGAATATTGTGGTTGAGGCCTCCTGCCTACTCCTCTATCGACGACTCTAATTCTCTCTCGGAGTTCCTCCTTTCGGAGTGCAACCCACCTGGGACAACAATTTCACTTTGACCAACACCCCTCTGATGAATGGTAGAGATCTCTCAACCTATATATATGAAGGCTTGGAATTAAGGCACATGTCCCTAGACTTTAAACTAATAGGGACTCATCCTCGATCCTTTCCACAAGTTACAGGCTGACACATGCCACCCTATGAACATGTTGGCACTTCAATATCATGACCTTCTGAGAAGTTGTGAATCGACATCAATGGTCATGGTTCTCTCTAGCTCATGCTTTGATAAATCAAATACTCTTGTTGATTTTAAACCTCCCCCTTTGGATCCCCTAGTGTGACCCTGCACTTAGACTCCCGATAGCTTATCCTCTAATAAGATTATAGTAACATCAATGATCACAATTTCCTGACCTCTGATCCTATGATTATTAAATGACTTTCATTAAATCAGAGTGCCCCTCATTGGAGATCCACTGCGTCCTTGCAATTCACCACTCCGATGACCACACCATGACCAACTTATGACCGACATCAACGGTCCAATATTTATCAAGAACTTTCTTCGATGGATCCAAAAAATCTTGTTTGCTCAGAGATCTCTGCGTCAAAGTTCCTGTTCAACCTTACACTTGGAATGTTACAATAATTCAATCCCTAACCGATGTTCAGGGTCAAATCTCTATGTCGAATTGATGGTGGCGATCTTCTCAAAGTAAAATACAGGGTTTCTATAGTTTAACTGTAATATCCCCAAGAACGAGCTCTGCTGTAATCCTCTTTATGAATTGTAAATCATGTTTTATAGGCTGGTGAGACGAGTATTGATAAGCTAGTAGACTTATGTGTTTATTGGGTTGGAGAGCCTAAGTGTTAAGGCCAAGATTCATGTTTTTGTATATTTAATATGTAGAACATTAATAAAAATATAAACATCGTTGCGTGTAGACCGACCATAAAGAAAGAGTGATGGGGGACTAAGCTTCCATAGAGTGGGTAAGGGAAAGGGGGATGAAAGGTTGGAAAGAGAGGCTAATTGTTGAGCCTAGGGGATAAGATTGGGGGCTTAAGTCCTTGGGAATAATAATTTATTATTATTCCAAAAGCTATGTGACAAACATGTTTTTATCCTAAGTTCTGGGAGAAGCAACACATGTAGCTCCAAGTGTGCAAAAGGGAACACATGCAACACCAGGAAGACAAGTGTCAAATTGGGTGCATGCAGTTAAAAGATGAAACATCAAATGAGTTTGGGGTTCATCCTCCATTCTATTTTCAGCTATTTGAAACGATGATTTTTGTCTGACCTCTATATGCCTCACGCACCTCTGAGACCCGAAGCCTGCGATGTTTCCTGAGAAACCGATACACCCTCTGTCTAAACTATTGAGTTTGTGTTCAACCTCTGTGTGGATTCCTTGTCACGCCCTCTGAAAACCAATGGAAAAAATATGGATTGAACCATGTCACCTATGCATCCTGTAAGCCAACCAATCCACTCTTGCAGAGTTGAGCAGTACCTGAATTGTCTTTGATTCATTTCCTTCTGTGTTCCTGAGTAGAATTGACCTGTTGTTATTGCTCTTATATTCACCTTACGGGAATTGATTTGAATTTGATTGAAGAAATAGGTTGTCAAGATTGTGGTAGAAGAAGCATCTTTTTAGGCCTGTGAGCAACTCCCTCCAGGTGAGAGAGTTTGTTGGGAAGTGGTTTTCTCCCAGAGAGAGTCCAACACCAACTTCAGAGCTCTGAAAATTCCTGATTCGGCCTGTTGTCGAGGCCCAGAGAGGGAGGTGAAGCACTGATGGATTGTTCTTGTGAAGGTGTATACTCTCGGGCATAATAAGCATGTGGGGAATGAGAGTCCGTTAGTAGTGGGCATAAGAAGGCTTCTAGAGAGAATCCTTCTGATTGCTCGATGCATTTTTCCTGTAACCTCAGCCTAGCCTAGGATTCCCTTGCCTTGGGTGGAGCTTAATCCTAGGTGGGGGGTGACCCACTATTGAGCGTGATGAGCAATGAGGTCTAAGGCTGGGAGGTTCATGGAAGGTCTTCACATAGTTGGTGGAGTTACTACAGTTTCAAAGATAAGTATATGCATGTGTATAATATCAATTAAAATTCATATCTGTGATGCTTGTGATATTATCATGTATTCCATTGCGATGATATTTACTGTTGATTTCAATCATTATGTATGTTAGCAGTAATTGTATGTTTACTTTTCTCATCCATTTAACTTCATTTAAATGCATACTACATAAATATGAGAATGTTTCCACGTAGTAGCATTGCCCAGAAAGGGGTTTGATGGTCGGGGACTTTACATTAATAGTCCAAATTTGGAATTGGTAATTTCAAGAATTATCTCAAGTATTTTCTAAGGTCTTAGCATGCCTTCTTGGCCTTCACCTTACTCAGAAAAAATGGCTAAGGTAATCCTCTCTTCATCACTTGGAACGAAGGCTTACGTCTCCTACAAACTTTCATTTTTAAGGTGAGGAATTTCATAGGGATAAGACTCTCTGATTATGCCGAGACCTTCCTAGACTCTAGGGTACTCTTTCCATTTTTCTTCCAAAGGAAATTTATATCTTGCAAGCTCCCCATTCAGAGGCTTGCAATCTTCACAGAGTTACACCCTAACATTTCCCCACCTAGCGCAGAGCCAACATCCCTCTAGAGTTTTTTATCTATCAAAACAAGATTCATAGTTCTTTATGCTCAGGAGTACCAAACATGTACAATTACTTATAGTCTCACATTTACATCAGTAAAAATGATTTCGATGAAATAACCATACAATCTTCAAGATTAAACCTTTAAGGAATACATACACATGAACCAACTTTTCATTCAATCCCATTGTTGGCACGCAATGAGAAAACTTGGGGTACTCAAGGGTATAAGTTTTTAGCAGTGATCTAATATTTCTGGATCAAAGGATAGGCAGTTAGGTGATGACCCACTATTCTTCATATCTCACAATATACTCCTCCTCTTGGTGCCAAGGGATTCAAGGCTCTTGTAGATAGATATTCTCTAAAATTTGGACACACGTTCTTATGGTGATCGTCCTTTATGCATGTGGTACACCAGAATTCTTCACACTTTTATTTCCCTTTAGCAAGCTCATACAACTGAATTGTCAATGATGCTAACTGCGACTAAACCTGAGCCATCCCTACACCATTTTCTTCTACAGGGGATGCTTCCAACTTCATGGAAATCTCTAGCGCTTCACACTGTGATGTAATGTTTTGTTGCATCAAGGGGTATCGTATATGTGGTAACAATCCCCCAATGAACCATTCCCTATGATGCTCATCTAAAATATGGAAGTTCAATTGATCCATCAATATATTGAATCTCTTATCGAAATCCCATATTGATTCATTATGTAGTTGCTTGATCTCTTTCAGTTCTATAATAGTCTGCGACTCAAAATTTATTTTCTAGAATTCTTTTAACAAGGCTTGCTTGATGTATACCAGTGTTCTATCTTGTTCTGCAGACACAATGTACTGATAATTCATATAGCAGAGTAACATGTGGTCTCTGAATGTTGTCACTAACTATGTGATATTCACATCATCATCCTAGACTCTCTTCATGGTCAATATTAATTCATAGACAAACAAGTGTTATTACAGATCTTATGTCCCTAATCCATGAAAAAGAGGCATTCTCAAAGTGGGGTCTACCCCTACCATTGTGTACTATGTAGTATTCTTCGTCGATGTCACCAATTAATTATGGGTTGTATCACTACTTCCACTAATCTGACTACCTTTACTACTATCCTTGCTTCCTTCAATAACTACAAGTGCTCGCGACAAAGTTCCAGATTTGGGAGACACACATGAGGTCATGGGTTTGACGTAGAGTCTAGCCTGAGTGGGGCTACTGGGATGTGATGGATCTCCTTCTTTTGGACTGAGATGATGATCTTTTTCCTTTTCCTCTATGTGTGATATTCATTCAATTTGGAGTACTACACCAATGTCTCTTTCCTCAACCTCAGTGTGCTTCTATTCTCTCTCAACCAAAGTCCTTTTCCTATTGTACTGAAATATTTTTCCACTGCGTAATAATCCAATCTCTTCTTTGTCGCACATTCTTATTCTCTCTACATTCTCATTCCATCTAATCCTTATTCATTCTTTCCTACATCCCTCATATGCATACACTTAGACCATCCCATAGTTAGTCCCCAGTCCCCCTACATGATGTGCATAGGCACTTAGCTGCTAGGGAAATCAGATTCCATCTTCATAACCCTCTTATCACACAACAAAATCTTGAACCAAGTAGACAATGATTTCAAATATCTTCCGCGCAGACCTTTAAATAAATATCTTTCAACAACACTATATGACTGGGTACAATCTATAGAAAACTCAGTAATATAACCCCCCAATACACTATCCAACCATAAATCTAATGCGCGCGAGATCCGATTGCTTATAGTATTAACTTACCAGATCAACTCAGGGGTCCAACTCCTCACAACAATAGTGTGGAATGTTTCATTATTTTTAGCTAACCACTGTAACCACTCAACCAAAAAATTAGGGAAATCAACAAAGAAAATCTCATGTAAGTCTGTAAATACATACCTCTGTAATCAATGCTCCAAACTAATCCATGGGTTCTTATTCCTATCTTTGGAAAAATTGTGCTCTTTTTCCTCTAAACACTATTCGATCTCTTCCTTAGTCAGCCTCCACATTCCCCTCAATTGCAGATCCAAGTCCCAACAATGAAACCATTTGTTGGCACGCGATGGGCAGACCTGGGGTTCAACATTAAGTCACCAACAAAACCCTAAGAAACCGACCCTTTCGACATCACCCAAAAGTAGGTGAAGTCTCACCTAAGGTATCTATGGGGATTGCAAGAACCATTTTTTTGTAGTCATGAAGGGAGGGGAGACATTTGTCATAACCATTACACTTATCATTAGTGCATTATACCATTTATCATGTGCGCAGAATCATCGAAAAGGATAACATATTAATATTAACCATACATTATATGCGCGCAATAAATAGAACAATAAACACATCATAACACAGATACACCATGATTTAACGTGGTTCACCCAAGATGGGATACATCCACAATGACCGTCTTCTTCTATTATTCATAATCATCTCTTACAAAATATGTGCACTATGCTCATACATTATGCCCTTGTCGTTCTCCTATCCTTCTATTTGTCTCTCTTCACTCTTACATTCGCACATACAGTACACACTTAGCTCTTCTTACTCTCATTCACTCTCAAATGCTACATTACATTCTAAGTTACTTCTCTATTGCAACCCTTACATATTTATACTATTGCATTAGGGATTAGCCCTTTTTGATGGACCAAAATTCCTAATGACTTACAACTATCTTCCTTCATTTTCTTGTGCTAGTCTTGAAAATGCACTAACTATTTTTCCTTCTTTAGCGTGCATTGCATAGTTCCCAAAACTGGTCCCAAAATTCTTGTCCCAAAACCCACCATCACTTCAACAAAAATATTGCAGTGAACCAACCATTTAGATCATTTACATACATGCACATCATTAATATAATTACAAGCATAATTTGTTTCTTTTACTCTATAGACAGAGCATACCAATACTTATATATTCATTGAAGAAGATAACCAACCAACTAAATGTGGGTGTTCTCTTTCCACCCAACCATAGGCTCTATGTGCTCAGACAATTCAACACCCTTGTGGCAAGCCATGATACCACCAGGGAAATCTGTCTCAGGTTCTCAGGGTAATTTTTGGTAAAAGAATACCATTCTCCTTCTCAACCCCCCTCTCCAAAACCCATTCATGTATTCTCTCCTTTTTTCACATCCGCTACATGTGTGCATTCTTCTCTTGCATGCCCTACATAAGAAGGTTCTCGAACTGTCCTCTTCCTTATATCCAAAGGAACTCATGGGGTCAATCTGGGCTACATAATTGGTACTATGTTGTACCTTTGGATGACATCTTCTTCTATCCTAGCCAGATTTTCCATACATATATTCATGTGGGTGGTTGGTTATTCAACTATCAGCCCCTTCTCATTAACTAATTTGTCTTAAAATTGGGTCTAAGGGAATTAATATGAATATTTACAAAATAATGTCTCAACAAGGAG
>ML800328.1:117436-158693 GCA_009831015.1 Picea engelmannii
ATCATGCAATATACCATATATAAAATGTATGCAGAACATAAATAAAATGCTAGAAATGACATAATAACATCAATATAACCGGAACATTCACCACAATAGCACTGAAATGATATGAGAATAATAACAGAAATAACACTTTGAATCTGAAAAAAATATTCATGGGCCTCTTTGAGGGGGAAACCTCCAGTTGAGCAGAGCTCTATTACAATAATATCCAAGCTAGGGTTCTCATACCCTCGACTCCTATTTATACTAAATATGTCTATTAAAATAAGCATCTAGAGGAAGATCCTTGTAGAAGCAGAAGCTTCTATTAGGTCTTCTTACATCCACCTTATTCTATTTTATTGAAAGGCCTTATTAATATTGACCTTTATTACATCCGAATATATTGTTCTACCTATGTGTGAGTTAGGACCCTAACATGTCCACCCCCTTAAAAACAACCTTGTCCTCAAGGCTTGAGATGAGGAAATTGTCGCAGAATGGTAGCTGGTTCCCAAGTGGCATCTGCTGGAGTTGTATCTTTCCACTGGACTAGAACTTCCTTAATGGTTCTCTGACATAGGCGACACTCACACTGGTCCAAAATTGCTTCTAGCTGTAGCCAAATGGATCCTTCTTCAGCTAACTCGGGAAGGTTGGTTTGAATTTGGAACTTAGCTCCAATCACCTTCTTTAAGCATGAAACATGAGAAATAGGATGTAGCTTCGAATGGCTAGGCAAAGCTAACTAATAGGATACTTGTCCCACATGCTTGAGAATGGTATAAGGACCATAAAATTTGGGCGCTAGTTTCTGACAATGATCGGCCTTGAGGGCAGTTTGCTTGTAAGATTACAATCAAAGAAACACCTGATCCCCTTCTGCAAATTGACGTTCAAAGTGACCTTGACCTGCTTGTTGCTTCATGTGATTCTGTGCCATGACCAAATTCTCTTTGAGGGTACAAAGAATGGCCTCTCAAACTGTAACTGTTTGGTCAACTGCCTGGACCTTCGAGGCACCCGGTAAGTATGAGAGAACTGAAGGTGGCTTTTGTCCATATACTGCTTGAAAAGCAGTCATGGGTGTAGCTATATGGTATGAAGTGTTGTACCACCATTCAACTAGGGGTAACCATTGAGCCCACTGATTTTTCTTTTCTAAGGCAAAACACCTCAAATATGTTTCCAAACACTTGTTGACAACTTCCGTTTGGCCATCAATCTGGGGATGATAAGTTGTGATGAGATGCAATTCGGTGCCTTGTATCTTGAACAATTCTTTCCAAAAATTGCTTGTGAAAGTTGGGTTGCGATCAGAAACAATAGAGTGCGACATGCCATGAAGCTTGAAGACCTGATCCATGAAAATTTGAGCCATCGTGGATGCTGTAAACGGGTGTTGAAGGGTGCATAAATGAGCATACTTGGAAAGGCGATCAAAAACCACCACGATGAGTGATTTATTTCCTGATTTGGGTAAGACGGTAATAAAATCCATAGAGATATCCTTCCAAATAGCAGGTGGAATCGGGAGCGATTGTAGTGTGACCGAAGATTTGTTTGTTTCTCCCTTGTTGCATTGAAACACATCACATTTAGCAACAAAATTACGAATGTCCTGTTTCATACCATCCCAAAAAAATGAACGTTTGACCCTGTCATAGGTTTTGGTGAACCCGGAGTGCCCTGCTGTGGGTGTAGCATGAAGCTCAAAAAGTACCATGGATTTAAGCTTTGATTGTTTACTTAAATACAAATGACCTTTGTATAGAAGTTCATCATGGAGCCAAGAGTACCCTGGGGAAGCTGGAGCATTGGACTGCAATTTTTGGATCAACTATGAACTTTTGGGATCTTGTAGCCATTTCTGGCAAACGACTTGGAGCCAATCTGGTACAATGAATGAAAGAGAAAAAAGGGATCCTTCATCTTCATATTTTTAGGAAAGTGCATCCGCAACCACATTGTCTTTTCCTTTCTTGTAAATGATCTCATAATCATATCCAAAGAGCTTAGTCACCCATTTTTGTTGTTCTGGGGAGGAAATGCGTTGTTCCAGAAAATACTTGAGGCTTTCATGGTTTGTCTTAATTTGGAAACGTTTCCCCAATAGATAAGGGCGCCACAGATCAACGACATGTAGAATAGCCAACATTTCCTTTTCATAGATGGATTTGCCCATATTTCTTTAAGATAGTTGCTTGCCAGTAAAGGCCAAAGGTCGACCCTCTTGCATAAGGACAACACCAATTCCTTTCCCTAAGGCATCACATTCCAACATAAAGGTCTTTGTGAAATCATGAAGGGCGAGGACTGGAGTGGTGCACATGGCCATCTTCAAGGTTTGAAAAGATTGAGCAACAACTGGAGTCCAAGTGAAAGAGTTCTTTTTGAGGAGAGAAGTGAGAGGTGCTGCAATCTTCCCATAATTCTTAACAAACTTGCGATAATACCCTGTTAAGACCATAAATCCATGCAAGCTCTTAAGAGTCTTTGGGTGAGGCTAGTCTTGCATAGCTTCAATATTTTTAGGATCCACCCTGACACCATCCTTGCCAACCAAATGACCCAAGTATTCTACTTCTGAGGCGCCAAAATCACATTTAGACTATTTCAGGAAAAGTTGGTGCTGAGAGAGTAGATGGAGAACTCGATCCACATGAGCAAGATGGTATGTCCATGTTTTTCTATAGATGAGGATATCATCAAAGAAAACTAAGACAAAATGGCGGAGAAAATGACGGAAGACATGATTCATAAGGCTTTGGAAGGTGGAGGGGGAATTACACAAGCCAAAGGGCATGACCAAAAAATCATAGTGGCCCTCATGAGTTCTAAAGGCAGTATTGGGAATGTCTGCCTCTTTCATACATATCTGGTGGTAGCTCGAACAAAGATCAAGTTTAGTGAAGAATTGGGTGCCACTCAATTCATCCAGGAGGTCATCAATGACATGAATGGGGAATTTATCTTTGATGGTAAGTTTGTTGAGGGCACGAAAGTCAAGAATCATTCACCAAGAACCTTCTTTCTTCAGGACCATGACCACAGGAAAAGAGTAGGGGCTCGTACTAGGGGAGATAATGCCTACATTAAGGAGTTCTTGGACCTCAATTTCATTTTTGTGGGAAAAGGGGTGATGATACAAACGGATATTGGGAGGAAGGCTTCTGGGTACAAGGGGAATGGAATGATCATGAACACCATGGGAAGGAGGGAGTCCTTGGGGAGTGGAAAAAACCAATTGATGTTTATAAAGGATGTCTTGGAGGTATTGCAGGACCGAGGGTGTCTCTGTTGCTTGCATGGCATGGAGTTGGGCAATAACACCAGAATGACCTTTTTTGAGCAGATTTTCCATGCGATGGGAACTAATGATCTCAGGTGAACCGACGGTGATGCCTTGAAACTTATATTGGTGGCCCTCCTAGTCGAATTGCATGGTTAAGTCTTTAAAATCCATGAGAATGGGACCCAATGTCCTTATCTAGTCTATACCCAACACAATGTCACAACCTCCCATGTCGATAGCAAACATATGGGATTTCAGGTGGTAGTCACCAATTTGGAGACACACATTTTCACAATGCCCTCCACATTTCATGGAACCACCATTGGAAATTATGATTTGGAAATGATTGATGGCATGGATGTAGCAATGAGTTTCTTAGGCAATGCGGCGATGAATAAAATTATGGGTGCTACCACTATCAACCAGAATGATGACCTTCCAATGCTTGATGTAACCGATTAGCTTGAGGGTTTGGGGAGAGGAGAAGCTAGTGAGAGTATTGAGGGAAATGACCAGTTCTACTTCTGGAGGGTATGAGGGAGGGGTTATGTCAGTAGATTCAGGTGACTCAGACACAAGGGGAGTTTCTACATCCTCTTCCAAAATATCCTTGGATATGGCCATAAAAATCTTTTGTTCTTTACACTTGTGGCCCGAGAAATATTTTTCATCACAGTTATAACAAAGGCATTTGAGTTGGTGTTCAACCATTTCATCCCTAGTCAATTTTTGGATCTTTAGTGGAGTAGAGGGAGTAGTGGGATTTACTAGTTTAGGGAGAGGGATAAATGAGGGTTTTCGGTTTTGAGAAGATACAACCTATTGTGCTTCTTTAGCTCTTTTAGTAGCCTCCACCCAACTCTAAGGCCGAGCCATGAGGACATGGGCCTGAATATTATCCTTGTGTTATCAGACTAATCAGTAGGTGCAGACACTAATAGATCTCCCTAGATCCACCTGGATCTAGAACAAAACAGGACAGAACATGAAGCTTTCCTTAAGTTTTAGATATTGAATTTACTAACTAAAGAGGGATGAGTGACATACCGTTTAAATGTCGCTTCCTCTCGCCATCGTCATCCTAGCTCCATTCCAACGCTCATACAATGATGAACCTGCAAAAGAACATAACCAACCAAAGTGATAGCAATAACATAAACTCAATATAAACGTATGTATGTGATCAAGGAATCATACAATAAAACACAACAAGATTTATAGGAAAGAATCATATTACTGTATCATATTAAATGTGAAAGAGAGATTACAACCATGGCCTTGATGTCGTAAGGTCCCTTCCAACTGTCCTTTGTTCCCCACAGAATTTCACTCCAAGAATTATGAGAGCATAGATCTGATAATATTCACAATCTATCTTGACAAAGGCAAATCTCAAAGCCACTCCAACCAAGCTAATAATTCCAAGCCAACCAAAGATAACAAGCTCAAGATTTCCTTCTCCATGAGATCTCCTCTCCTTTTATAAGTTAAAGAGGATAAGGTGAGGAGGTTAGGATGATCCCACTAAATCATGAAAGTGAGTAAGATCCAAACCATTCATATGCCACCTCACCATGGAAGTTTCTCCTTCTAGAAGATTAGAGAAAACACTCATTTTTCCCACATGTAAGCATTCTCGCACCCTGCTTATAGTGCAACCTGCAAACTATTTGCACCCTAGCTATGATGCAGCCTGCGAGAATCAGGCATTCTCGCACCCTAATACATAGGCATCCTGTGAACTTCCCTTTTTATAAGGTTTTTACATAGGAAAATGCAACTTCTTTTCTCAGGAAAAGTTCTTCTCCCTTCTCTCTTCAGAAACTCAGGCCACTGACCCCTCTGAAGGAAACAGATAGGTTTACATCATTAACAGTCATAGGGATGACGAAAATAATGTGTAATAGAGATCCCCCCAAAGTATGAAGTTAGAATAGAGTGATAGCTGAAATACTTTGTCGAGTGTGTGTAGGGAACAAGGAACAGTCAGTCGGAAACCTGCCAACAAACAAGGAAATACGGTACAATAATATATCATCACTGAGGTAGGCATTCCCATACTTAGAATACAAATGACTCAAAGCATAAATTCCAACATGAGAGATCTATGTCAAGTAAGATAGGTCATGGCCACGAAACATACACTATGGATCCATTCCAATATGACTCAATTCTGAACATAGCCACCAAAACTACATTGTGGATCTATGTGTTAAAGACTCAAATAGCCACCAAACATACAATGTGGATCTATGCAACAGTACATTGAATATACTCCAGCACAACCTGGATCTGTCAGAAAATATCCAGGGTCTTCATCTCCACCACTCTATAGTACGAATCTAACCATGTGAATACATGTGTTGAAGTTGAACATGGTAGAAACCACTTGATTACCGGTCATTAGTATATACCGTTAACAAGTGTGAGGGAAATCACCAATAATGTCAATGACTCCCAAGGTACTTTGGTACAATCCAATGAATGTGAATAAATGAGCTGAAGTCGAACACTTGACGGAATCTCCCGATCAGGGGTCAATAATGAAAACCCACTGTTGAAAGTGTGGAAACATGCCATTAAGGCATGCAAGTTCCAAGGTACCAATTAGTTTCTAAGTCTAATTCCTGGATAATGAGTTGAATTCGACAGGAAAAGACTCGTCATAGGAGGGCCTTAATGTATCCCACATCAATGACATGAAAAAATTAATAAGATTTGATGTAGATCAGAGTAACAAGTGATTCAGGATTGACTCAGGGATGGCTGATGCAATATAAGGCTTAAGGAATGTATAAATCGTCGACGCAATAGAAGGCTTTCCGGGTTGAATTTTTCTTTGAACATATTGACGACACGAAAACTATTTTGGAAATATTGACTCAACAACAAGGATCACAGACCAATTTGTAATCTTATAGGAGTATGATCAGGAGACAAGTGGACTTTCCAACCTAGACACAAGGCAAGTGAAAGGGTGTCATGTTCAAAAGTGACTTCCATGGAATACAGGTTTAGATACATTTCTTTCCCAATTTTTCCCCCACCATCTCTGGCGAGTACCTCTTTATTTTTACACAAGCTTGAGGAGGATAGCATATGCTTGAAATGTAAGCTCATCCTTCGAACAGGTCCCTCAGAGTATGTTTAACGAACCCTAGGAAGGAGTGGTTCGGTCCCATATGGGCCTTTCGATGTTTGTTTAATGAGTCCAAAGAAACAAAACTTAGGGGTTTTTCATGTTTAGAGAGTCTAAAAAACACTTAAAGAGAAATATCTCAGTTCCTTTTTTGTAAATTAGTTCAACGAGACCAAAAAAGTGATAAACTATCGCTCATCGAACGTTTTCTTCAAATACTTTAACGAGCGTGAAAAGAACAAGGTTGCTCGACAATATTTTCATGTTTAGAGAGTCTGAAAAGAGCTTAAAGGGAACTCCAGGGGGTTCCTTTTTCGTATAACCTTTACGAGTCCGAAAAAGTGATAAAAGTACACTCGGTTTCATTCTCACGTATTTACGAGCATGAGAAAGAACAAAGACTAAGCTCGGTAACTTATTCTCATGTATTTACGAGCACGAGAAAGAACAAAGACTAAGCTCAGTATTGTTTTCATTTTTATGCAAGCTTTAAAACAAAACAAAACTATGCTTGGAATAGATTTTAATTTTTACACAAGCTTAAAAACTAAACAAAACTATGCTTGGACCTAGTTTCATTTTTACACAAGCTTGAACCATAGAAAATTATGCTTGCGACTTCCCAATGCATAACACATGGATGGTTGGTACTTAGCCCCCAGCTTAAGAAACTAGCGGCTCTAATTTAGCATGAAGTCCATAGGCTGTAAGCAAATGCCCCCCAAGCTTCATTTCATCCAACTACAAAGGAGAATGAAATGAAGCTTCAAATACTAGATGAAGGACTTGACTCAAATAGAGAAGGGGGAAAACTATATCATTTTTTAACGAGCTTGACATAGAAACAAGAACTATGCTCGTAATCTCTATTTCATTTTTTAATGAGGTTGCCTCAAAGACGCAAAAAACTATCCTCGTAAGTGGTTTTATTTTTTAACGAGCTTGAAATTAGAAAACTATGTTGAAAGACCTCTGTTTCATTTTTTAACGAGGTTGCCTCAGAGACGCAAAAACTATCCTCAAAACCTCTGTTTCATTTTTTAACGAGGTTGTTACAGAGATGCAAAAAATATCCTCGGAACCTCTGTTTCATTTTTTTAACGAGGTTGTTACAGAGATGCAAAAACTATCCTCGAAACCTCTCTTCTTAATCATGGATTCCAAGAGGACAATGCTCTGGAATGAAACCATGTCAAAGGACAAAACTTGGTCATGGATTCCAAGAGGTCTTCACTGGAAGGAAGAAATACACCCTGGAAGGACACCATGTCGAGGGTCGCGATATGAGTAAAGAGATCAAGGTCTAACAACCCTATCGAAGAGATCACCATGTCAACTACTGGATCTAAGTCATCAGAAGTTGAATCCATGGGTGACAACGCCACATAATTGACCTATGGCGGGGGTGATACCATCTGCATGTAAGAACCATTCAGGGAGGCAATCCAGGAGGGATCAATGAATGAAAGTTGATCAATAGTCACAACTCGTCCATTGTGAGGAAAATATATCACACGAAAAAGAGTAGACACAATTGCTTTAATGGCATAGACATAATCTTGTCCAAGGAGTAAAGAAAAATCCAAGGGGTCTTGGACTACAATGACATCAATGAATATAGTTTTCCCTCCCAAAGTTATAGGAAACTGAGGAAGGGTCCCTAAAGGTTGACTGGTTCTTCTATTAAAAGCTAATAGATTCTGCATAAACGGTGCAAGTGGAGGAAAACCCAAAGCTTGCAAAGCAATAGAGGGAAAAATACCAATAGAGGAACCTTCATCTATCAACGTTTGAGGAACGTCCCGACCACAAACCTGTACTGTAATCTAGAAAGGAATGTGAGAGGGAAGACGAGGTCCAGTTAGCACACCCCAATCAAAATGGATGGCTTCATTACTTGGAGGGAGTTTCACGGGAGAAGGAGGAATACCCCCTGACACGGCAAAGTCTGTATCAACGAGAAAAACATGGGCAGTAACGGGTTTACTCTCTAGCGGGAGAGTAGGATCGACCAATGGAGAGATCAAATCGACCACTTGTGTTTCATTCTCCAGGGGGAGAATGGGGTCGACAGGTGGAAACAGATCGACCACTTGGGTTTCAATCTTTGAGGGGAGAGTGGGATTGACCGAGGATGGTATCAGATCAACCACTTTATCAATTGGTTCAACTAAGGACGTGACCATATTGATGACATGATCAACCGAATTGACCAATGAAGGGACCAGAGTGATCATTCCATCAACTATTGGAGGGTTGAGAGAAATCTTATGGTAAGCAGTTGGAAGTTGAGGTTTTGAAATAATCATGTCTTCCAGTAATTTTGAGGCTTCGTCCATATGAGGGCAAAGGTGAGTTAGATGAATCCCTTTGCATAACATACACGGGAACTTGACTCTACTTTTCTTCTTCCCAACCCTATCATGACTAGTTGATGGGGGCTTGTCAGCATGTTGTTCAGAGGCTAACAACATGGGTTGGCGAGGATGTGTAGACCATACTTCTATAACCTTGGATAGACCAGGGCAATCCTTAAGAAGATGGATACCATTACAAAGCTTGCAAGGGTACTTGGGTTTACGAGTTGTTTGGGCGATCTTGACATCATCAACACTCCCAACACGATTAACAGTAGCTGGTTGTTTTCCAACATGTTTGATAGTGGTTGGAGGTGTCGACCCTTGTCTATCTTTCTTCTTCTTAATCTTCCATTTATTCTTCTTCTTATTCACTGGGTTACTAGCTTCAGAACTTTCACCTGACAAAGAAGATGAAATGAAAGGCGATATTGCCAGCAAAGAAGGTGAAGAAGACCTTACTGGTAAAGAAGGTGAAGGATCAACATGAGGTTGATGCTCTTGGGGGGAAGTGCTTGTGACTAAAGCACTAACTACATTCGGGATTACCTGAGTGGAAAACAACCATACCAGTAATCCAATAGTGAGACCTGGAAGGCTCAAAGTAGCGATGTGAGGAGGACCAATGTTTCCGTAAGGAGGAAAAAAAAAAGGTTCCCATGGAGCAGAGGTTCCTTCATTGGTCATTTCAGGAACTGACGCCATGAAAAACAAAAAACCAATCGAGAGTCCACCAGGGAAAACAAACAACACACGCTAAAAATATAGGAACCAAGCAAACAAACATAACCTTCTCACAATGAACGCACTAGTTGGTGATGAAATCCAACGTTGCAGGAACAATGTAAGAAGGGGCTGAGATAGAGTGGGTGGAAAAGTTACGTTGACGACTTGCTTAACGGACTTACACCTTGGTGCAAGCTCCCACACATAATCGTGGGTATACCCTCCAAGGAGCCCGAGTGAGTTTGGCCAAAGTCAATTCCAAGTACCGTGAAGACTTGCCCCTCCACAGTCACCTTGTGTAAATACCCTAAAGAGATAGGCCACTAAGGTTACCAATCACTACAGTGATGCCTGGGGGAACAATCGACAATCCGATCCACGTGCAAGGGCAAGGTATCTAGCCCGAAATAAACTTGAAAGGATTTCACTCATCATTGTGGGTATACCTCTCAAGCGACCCCCATAATACACGTAATCTCTACAACAAGACCAACAAAGCAGGGTGAGTAACTCTGCTAGTCTCAATTCGACCTCGTGATTGACCCTTGTGTTAGAAGGGCTTCCCAGGACAAAATGTAATAAGTGGATTTAATCGCTCCCTAACTCAAGATTCTATGTTTGTTTGCAACTTTGGAAAGTTATCTTTCACACCTATTCCAAAACCCTAACGCTAATCTAATGTAGGTTTGCTACCAGAAAGTATAAAAAATGTCTAATTAGTTTTTTATAAGCTCTTTATTTTATGTTTGTTGTTACTCAAAAGGAATATGGCATGGACAATATGGTGTTTTGACCAACTTGAAAATTATGCAAAGATATGAAGATGCAATCTTTTCATTTCGATGAAAGCTATGCTACGAGAAGGAGAAAACATTTATCATTCCCATATGCACGATGCCCCAAAATATATTAAACTCATCAATATCAAGATTCTCAAGAAATGAGAAAAAGGTATTGAACACCAATGCACGATTCATGGCCCCCCCCAGCCATGAGGGGGAATTTTTTTCGTAATTTAAGATCAAAAAATGCCAAGAATCATGCAATTTCACTACTTCAAATGCAAGGATTCCCCCAATCTAATATAAAGCAAGAAATTAAATCTTTTTGTTTCAAAAACTTCACTAAAATCAATAATGAACTTTCGTAAAACAAAGAAACCCAAACTAATAGTTTTCTTTTAAAGCGAACTATTCAGAAGAAATCTGATCTTTCCCTAAACAATTCTAAAGAAAACACACACTTAGTAATTGAAAGACACTCAAAGAAAGAGACTAATCCTTCAAAACCAAACAAAGAAAAGATGGCTAAAAGCAACTCAAAGAATGTCAAGCAGACTATAAACAGATCAATATAGGCTCCAAAAGTTCAATCCAGATGATCAAAGAAAAACTAGGTCATCAAAAGATGACAAGACCCAATCCAAAAAGTTTACAAACAAGTTCATAGCCTAGCAGTATATTACAGTGCGAGAATTAGGTATTCTCTCAAGCTAGACATTGGCAGGGTGCGAGAAGTTTGCACTGAACCTAACAGAAGGGTGCGAACATCAATGATTCTCGCAGTCCACTAAAGGGTACAGTGCGAGAATGCCTGTAAACAAGAAATTTTTTGAAAAAGGGATAAATTTGAGTGAACTTTCAGATCCAGAGAGCCTGGATGGATCTCCCACAGACTCAGAGACTAGAAAACAAGCAACCAAAGCAAGGGAAAATAGACTAACTAGGAAACAATCCGTTCCCCAATGGAGTCACCAATTTTGTTATCGGACTAATCGGTAGGTGCGGACACTAACAGATCTCCCTAGATCCACCTGGATCTAGAACAAACCAGGACATAACATGACGCTTTCCTTAAGTTTTAGATATTGAATTTACTAGCTAAAGAGGGATGAGTGACATACCATTTAAATGTCGCTTCCTCTCACCATCGTCATCCTAGCTCCGTTCCAACGCTCATAGAATGATGAAACTACAAAAGAACACAACCAACCAAAGTGATAGAAATAACATAAACTCAATATAAACCTATGTATGTGATCAAGGAATCATACAATAAAACACAACAAGATTTATAGGAAAGAATCATATTACTATATCATATTAAATGTGAAAGAGATATTACAACCATGGCCTTGATGTCATAAGGTCCCTTCCAACTGTCCTTTGTTCCCCATATAATTTCACTACAAGAATTCTGAGAGCATAGATCTGATAATATTCACAATCTATCTTGACGAAGACAAATATCAAAGCCACTCCAACCAAGCTAATAATTCCAAGCCAACCAAAGATAACAAGCTCAAGAACCCCTTCTCCATGAGAGCTCCTCTCCTTTTATAAGTTGAAGAGGATAAGGTGAGGAGTTTAGGATGATCCCACTAAATCATGAAAGTGAGTAAGATCCAAACCATTAGGATGCCACCTCACCATGGAAGTTTCTCCTTCTATAAGATTCAAGAAAACACTCGTTTTTCCCATGTGTAAGCATTATCGCACCCTGGTTATAGTGCAACCTACAAACTGTTCACACCCTAGCTATGATGTAGCCTACGAGAATCAGGCATTCTTGCACCCTAATACATAGGCAGCCTGTGAGCTTCCCTTTTTATGAGGTTTTTACACAAGGAAATGCAACTTCTTTTCTCAGGAAAAGTTCTTCTCCCTTCTCTCTTCAGGAACTCAAGCCACTGACCCCTCTGAAGGCAACAGATAGGTTTACATCATTAACAGTCATAGGGATGATGAAAATAATGTGTAACACCTTGAGGCCACTGATAAAACACTCTCAGAAAAAGGCATCAGACATGCCCTCTGTTCTAAAAGTCAGGCACTTAAAGGCAGCTATAAAGTCTTCCATTGTTCCTAATTGTTTCAACTTTGTCAAAGGACCCAAATGGTTGGTGTCAGTGCCAAAGTGTTCATAAAGCTCTGCCACAAAGTGTGTTCAAGAAATATACCCTTGACGAGAAGTTTTTCTCCATTGCCACCATTGCCAACATTCTTGATCTAGATGGAGAACACCATACCGGAGTTTGGCCAAGTCATATGTAATGCCTTATAAAGAGAAATAATGTTCCATTTGGGTTACCCAACCAGTGGGGTCTGAGCCATCAAATTTGGTCACATCCACCCGCGGAAGGCATAGGTCACGTTGAAAGTGATGATTCTAAAAGTTATGGTAATGAGAGGAATGGTCACCTTCAGTATGTGGAGGTGAGGAAGAGGAAGGGTTATCTATAGGGATATGCAGTTTGGTGCAGAGTGCCGAAAAGATAGATTCAAGATGGGTGGTGAGGTCTTGTTTGATTTTCTCCTCTGAGAACTGTATGGTTGTATTGATGGTGACAACATTGGCACTGAGTTGTTTCACTTCTTTTTGGGTCTTGATGAGACTAGATTGCAAGGTGTTGAAGCGAGCTTCCAAGTCTTGGCTACAGGTATGGGCCATGAGGATGGGGTAACTGAAAAGGGGCGGGCAGGGTCAATTTTTTTTCTGAAAAATGATATGGATGAATGTGATAAGGGTGAAGAGATGAATCCAATGGAACATGTCTCAAATAATGGTGAATTTTTTTCCAGATTATTATTATTTTTTCTTTTTACACCTGCAGAGTTACACTCTGGTTTGAAGAATACTATAGAGAGGAAATGCCTAAATGATTAACCAGAAAGAAATGTGTATTTACTTGGCAACCCGAACACAGTTGCGTGGCAATAGATCTTGTTTGTTTATGTTTTTGTCCCCAAGGGTTAGGTATTCAAGGGTTCTACAGATAAGGGTTTTCCCTGTGCTATAGCTCTATGATATACATGCGAGGTCCAACAATAGTACTCAGCCCAATATCTCAGGGCACTAACTAAGGAGGATAGACCCTACCTTTATCCGTACTACCTGACTACCCAAGTACTAGAGAGTATCTTCCCGAGTGTTGTTCTCGGTGACACTATAGCAGTCAGGCGATCGATCGGTTTATCTAAAGAGTGCTTTAGGTAATTTAGGCCGATATGTACACATGTGTTGTCTAATGTGCTACCACTCGAAGGGGTACCAACAAGGGTTACAAGGGTGGCCAACAGATGTGCGCTTAAGTACCACTTGTATTTCTTGCATGTATGAATCCCTCAACCGCGGGTTTATGCACGAAACGACAGATCTTTGTGGCTTAAAGACGTCGGAATACGTCTCTACCCTGAAAAAAATTTAACCCACACTTTCTACTGAGGAAAGTGCTCTGATACCACTTGGAATATACCAGATATAAAATGTATGCATAACATAAATAAAATGATAGAAATGACATAATAACAAAAATATAACCAGAACATTCACCACAATAGCACTGGAATGATATGAGAATAATAACAGAAATAACACTTTGAATCTGAAAGCAATGTTCACGGGCCTCTTTGAGGGGGAAACCTCCAGTTGAGCAGAGCTCTATTACAATAATATCCAAGTTAGGGTTCTCATACCCTCGACTCCTATTTATACTAAATATGTCTATTAAAAGAAGCATCTAGAGGAAGATCCTTGTAGAAGCGAAAGATTCTATTAGGTCTTCTTACATCCGCCTTATTCTATTTTATTGAAAGGCCTTATTAATATTGACCTTTATTACATCCGAATATATTGTTCTACCTATGTGTGGGTTAGGACCCTAACATATCATGGTCGATACTTTTAAGGCTTCATCCCATAGTCATCTAGTTGTAATTTCAATCAAATGAAATACAATTACAATATTTGTATTCCATGGTTTGGAAATCATTAACACAGTTAATTACATATAATCATGGGTTTAGAAAGGGGGTATTACAATCCCCTCCCACTTCAAAAGGAACATTGTCCTCAATGTTCTTCTCAACAACACTTGACATGCCTTTATCTTTCAACTACCTTAGAGTTGTCTTCTTTTTTCTCACAACCTAGTCTTCACTCAGACTTTGGCTTTGTCAGAACATTTCTTCAACAATTTCAAACAATAAGAATATTAATCCTAATTTTGTGCAAAAACATTTTATTGTTGTTCATGATTCAGGAGGAAAATTTACATATCAGCATAGTACTTATCAGTGCAGTTCATGGATCTGCATCCATATGGTTGTCACATTTACTCAGCTCACTATTTTCCTCTTGACATATTGGGATCACAATCCCAAATCATTAGAAATCAAGAGTTATCGAAGTCTCATGATTCATCTTCCTTGTGGTCACTCACCTTCTAGGCTCAGGCTCAGACATCCCCTTTTCTGTTAGACATTCCCTCGATTGATACATCTTTCCTTCTAAGTCTTTCTCACCCGAGAAGAGTTTCAGAGACTTTATCGAGTCTTACAACCGAGGTGTCCCCCAAGCTTTCTATGTTGAGGCATCCCTCTGACCTGTGTTACCACAACCCAATAATATCCTTTTTCCATTCTTTCCAGCTCGATAGTCATCATCTATCCCTTCAGGACATATCTATAATATCACATGTATCCCATGCGTACAGTGAGTTTCGTGAGATATCATCATCAATTTCAATCAATAATTTTTTTGAAATCTTCTACCCACAGGTTTCCATTTCATTTTTCCATTTTCATATCTGTTCCATACATGAACTAGATTCCACAAGCCCGAGACTTCTTTCCTTGGGCAGTTTGGCTCTTTTACAACTAACATGCATTGGTATTCCTCATGAGCTTACAATAATTCCATATCCAAGATCCTTCTTCCCACAATTCGTTCTTCACACAACCAAACAAATTGTTAGTTATCATGCATATACATATTCATTGCACTCTTGTAGTGGATTCTAAATGATTTCAGAATTGTGCATACTATCAATCAATCACTTTTATCTATTCAATGATATAATGAAAATGGAAATATCCTTCCTCTCACATGCATCATATCAACATCCAAAATTTTCCAAATGAAATCAAACATTAATTGAATCTATTCAATGTGCCACTATCCATGGCCACTTTCACACCCAATGCACCCTTGCATTGATTTCAGAGTACCATGTTTCATATTAGACACTTTTTCTTGGTGTTTTAGAACTCACCCAACCTCTTTCCACATGATTTCTTCATTAAAATTCATCCTTACAGTAGGAGTATACTTCCTACCACAATTGACCTTAACCTCAAATCAACATAACATAGTTTGAAATTACAATCTCACATGAATGTATTCAATCAGCGTGTTTCTTATGAGAACTCTTGTTCTTAATCATTCCTGATTGGTCTATGCATTCATGACACATTTCTTCATGAATTATCATGCAAGGATTGTAACCATCCTTGACTACCAGAGGTTATTCCATCTTTTATTCAGGTTCTCTTTTCCCTGAATCATACCAATATTGGGTGCCAATGACACACAACAATCAATCAACATTAAATTTTAATTATTAAAGTATAAATTATTTTGACAGGGACCTTACCCAATCCCTCCTCAAACCTCATGCCACAAAGCATGATAAATTTATACCTTCCTGACTACCAACAAACTTCTGAGTTTACCTCATCAATGGTTTTTCAAGGAACTCATAGGTTCCTTTGTTAATCAACAAGAGCCTTCTTGCATTTACCTCTGCCAGAGGTTATTCACCATTGGAATTTATATACTCAAAAACTCCAATTTTCCTACACAAAGAAAATAAAATCACATTTATATAAGTTGTTAGGTAAAAATGAAATATGAGCATTCCAACACTTTTTGGGATTAGAAATTTTTTTTCATATATGTCCTAGCATATATTGTTACACTATATTGCATTATTCCTCAATGTGTTCACTAGATGAAAACATAAAGAAAGTATTTTAGATGTATGTTGTTATACAACCATCAAAATTGTTTACCGAAAACATCTACACAACCATCACTTCAATTCCTCATCCTAAGGAAACACAAACATTAATCAATAAAATAGCTAAGATGTTCTCCCCTTTTTAACTCCTTTGTACAAGTTGAGTTCTTAGCATGGTTTAGTTCTCCTTCAAATTTCTTTCCATGTTTATAACATGACATAAACCGGGCTACTCATGCAACCACATGCTCTAAATTTGGTTGGTCTACACAAATTGCTCAAAGGCATATAACTATGCCAAACCAATTTTCAGAAATTTTAAGTGAGAAGAGTATTCCCCTTTTCTCTACATTATCTGTACTCTACCCCTTTTGGGGACTTGGTTGTTCCCTTTCCTTGAGCAGTTCTTGGTCAAGTTTATCTTGACATGTACTCATTCCGAGAGCTCTCCTCCCTTCAATGAAATCAACATACTAACAGATCAAAGTTAGCTTGCAACTTCAAATTCAATACAGTACATCCATGTACCTTTATCTTAAATGGAAATCAAAATGGTTGTCCTTCATTTGCACATGCATTATTTAAAAGTAATCCATGGTTTTTATACACTTAGGCTTCATCCTACTATCAAGTTTCCAACAATCACTAGATTACATGGCTATTTTCTCATAGTAGAGTCCCCACTTAGTTCCTCCATATGGTACTGTCTCAATGTGCAACTTCCTCATTGCGTTTCTATCATCACCTAAAATGATCACAACCCATAAGCTAGTATTAGATTTATCATTTTAGAAGTTTACCCAATATTCTATAAGGAATATAAACATGCATTCTTATTATGCATTCCAATTTCACATTCAAACATGTATTTTTATGTTATCATCTTGCTTTCAAATTGTGCTTTTCTGCACTTAACCACGTGCCTCAGCATATAGTGTGTCCACCATAGGCACATTCTACAATTTCATATGAATATTTATTTAAAAATTCTTCAACTCATGATGGTTCACAATCATTATCATGCAATCCTCAAAGGAAAAAGAATATTTCCTTCTTTTTGTGTGAGTAGAGCATTATATCCCATTACATCAGAACATTCTTTCTTTTTTACTCCTTCAACAATTCACACCATCTTTTTCCGAGTAATGGAGTACACCCTCCTCAAGCTAATATTCAAAACAAAACAACCATGATTCTTCAAAATAGAGCCAGTCACACATCCATGACATTTCCAATCTAGGCAGGTGTTGGCAGCCATATTAATTCCTATATTTCTCCTTACAAGCTGCCTACACAAGTGTTTTGAACCCTCAATACTCATCGCAACTTTTTAAAATGACACCATTATCTTTTTCTTTTGCATACCTACTTTTCATTTTCATTTTCACGACCGCAAGAATGAAAACCCATAGTTGGAATTCATGTTGATTGCATTAAAATGATCTTTTGGATTGTTATGAAACTATTTGTTTATGTGGTTATAACTCTTTGACCTCAAATACACCACTGGTCACACATTATCAAAACACCAAATATTTATGCATTTGACTATTATTAATATGGTGTCAATTTACATAAACTTCGACGCAATGGTTTGTTTGAACATGCTGATTTTTGGGTCAAATCGTGGTTATGTGGTAATTCATTTGGATATGCACAGTTGATTTGAATGTACCATTACACAAAGGCATTGATCGGTTGTACAGCTCGACATGATATTCTTGCATGGTCCCAATTTACTCCACCACCCTCGCACGCATAAGAATTAACGCTCTGTTTTTCATTTCGAGTTGCCTTTGCTTGTGTTGGGGAAGCTTCGGGAAAAAATGGTTCTATCTCTACCCTGTCAAACCCTCTCGCCGATTACCCTGTTGATTTTGTGTTATTAGCTATGGCTCCTGTAGTGTGAATCGAGCCCAACGGTGTCCAAACTTTGCTGTTGTTTGATGATGCCCTAGAGGACCTAGAAAGAAATGGTTGGCGGGTTTTTATTGAGAAGTTTGAGGGTTTCAACCTGGCAGTCGCTCAACAATTTTCACTTACATTCGATGGGTGCAGAGCCAAATTTGGGGACGTCCAGCTTGAAGTGAATGAGGATTTCCTTAGCTCATCCATTGGTCTACCAGTCAACGGACAAAGATGGTTTAAAAATTCGAAGGTTGACGAAGTACCATGGCCACTGCTGTTTACCTCAAGGAAGATTAACAGTTGCGACAAAGGTATGCCCGTTACAACTCTAAAATATAGATGGCATGATTTGTTGGCTATTATCAAGAAATTTGTTACATGCGAGGGTAGATATGGTCTAGTTTTCCTATACCACCTACGACTGCTCATGAGTTTCATAGATTTTCCCTTAAATATGCCACATTTTCTCCTTAGGATTTTATATAAAATTGATAAGTGCTTCAAAAGGGAGAAAGCCGACTCCAGCCTCTTCCACCATTGTTTAATAAAAATTATTGTGGTTCATCAGTTGAAGTTGAGTGGTGATTGTTGGAATTATTTCTTGTTGAGGAATGGTTTTGCCAGTCCTGAAATAGGACAAGTTGACAAAAACCATTGTCACATAAACCCTTGTTGGGCCTGTAATTCCCCCTCCTACGCTCTTTCCCTCTGTTGAACCCTCAACCTACCCGAACGCTACCAAACACGACACCCTACCTAACTCATGTCCAAAAGACGGTGGTAAGCCTGTTAATAGGTCTGCAAAGAAAAAGGGTAAAAGCAACAGTGATATCGATTGCAAAGGTAAAAAGGCCATGCATTGGGTTTCACAGTGTGCTTGTAACAAACCAAAAGAAAACATAGATCATAAACTAATCCTGTTAAGTGAAGATTCTGATTCTGAAATCGAACGGTTTCTAACCAAGGAGTATCCATACTCTCACGGACTTTGTTCAGTTAAGCCCTATGACTATGTGAAGAACTTCCCACCATGCCTTATAGATGACCCCAACTTCCCCGGGATCAAACTTGACAGAGGAACTGCTAGTCAATTAAGAAGTTCCTCACCTGTAATTACATGGCCTGATCAACCACAGTGCGATGAATGTAAGTCGTGGCTCGACCGATATTATACAGACGTCCCTTTGATCCAATCCTGAATCAATTCCTTGGAGGACCGAGTAAATGTGCTAACCAAAGAAAATGATAGATTGCAAGCTAATGATAAGAGGAAGAAGACCACAGGCTCTGTTGTTTTCAAAAATGTAGAGGCGACCACTTCCATTGTCAATTCAAAAATAGCTTGATCAAATCGAATCCCTGAAACCGAGGTATGGTATTTCAAGAGTGATTTTAAAATGATTTTGTTTGTGTTGAATTAACATATAGGATTTGTTGGCTCAAATTGCATCCATTTCTGTTTTGATTGAATGATAAAACTCGATTCTGTTTATAATAATAACTAGCTACAGAATCGTGAGATTCTGTAGCTAGTCATTAAAATTTGAATTTTTTGATTTTACAACTAAAACACAATATGAAATCATGTATTCTTGTTCATTTACAGGTACATATGAATTTTAAAGGAAATTGGATTACTAGTGGCATTTCTAAACATTCTATTTCCTTACATGGTTTTAGATTAGGCTGTTAGTTTTAGATAGGAATAGGAATTTGGGAGATTGTACTTCCCACGATTTTTGGAACAACTTTGATAATTTCCACAAGGAATGTTTTGATCCTGTGGCCTTTATATATGTATTATTTTTGTAAACAAGGATCATCGCTGCCTGGGGCAAAGAACGATGGATTTATGATTTTCACACTTGAATGAAATATGATACTGGTTGTAGCTTTAGCTTTTCCATATTGTGGTTTTATTCAAGTTAAGATTGTTTCAATTTGTAGTTAAGACTATTATTGCTTTCGCTTTTATGGTTTACTACAGATTGGGATTGATATAAATTTATATGTATGATCCATGTTCATGTTCCAGATTTATGACACAGTAATCATTTTGTTTAAACCTGGGATTAAGAGATTTATCTTTATCATTTGTTGAACATTCATGCACGAGTTTTCACAGCAGGGTTTATCTTAATGTGGTCACTTGTGAAATTGTAAGATTGTTGTCGCTATACCTCTCATTTGTTCTGTCGTTAGCATTCAAAAGCATTGTTACTTCGTGTTTATGCGAAGTATTGGAAAATCTAGTGCGGGTTGGCCTCATCAAACAATGAACGCAGATGCTATGTACAGGACGAATAGGAGATGATATTTCAGGTCAGTTTGATATTTCATTTTAGTAGCTTAATCAATATAAGAATTTTTGAACTTTAGATTTAGGGTACATATTGTTATTTTTATTGCTAAGCTAGATAGTTACCATCTCATTTTCTGTTTATAAAGTTATAAAAAATCAAAAAACACTAGCTTCACTGTCATAAGTCAATTCATATATGATTTTGCAGATTTCGATTAAAATTTGCATCTTGTGAATACTGTACATATGATAGAGATTTAAATATATCAATACACTGTACATTTAATAAGTAGGATTACTATTTTATTAATATTAATTAGCGAACTGTGAATATATATTAGACTTGTATATAGTTGCAACAACTGTTTTTCACTTAGTTAGTTTCTTTAGTTTAGTTTTTTCACTTTCCTAGGACTTAGATCGGCCAACGGAGCCGCTAAAATTGTCGGAGTGGATTAATCCAAATGGCTTGGGTTATTTAGACAACCCCGGACTGGATTCACTCCTCTAGTTGAGGAGCGATCAATTTTTCCCCTCAACAAATGGCACTAGAAGGAGGGCTTGAAAATTATTAATGGCATGAGGCGGTCGTAAGACTCCTCCACCACCTACCCGCTCACCTATAATGACAAGAAGTCATTCAAATGACAACATTGTCCCTTAAACAACAACCACATCAAACGATGATCTACGGATCACAGTTGAACTAGTAACTCCAAATCCTACAGGTGGTGATGCACAAGAGATTGTCCGCCAATCTCTCATAAGAACACATAGTGCCTTCACCCGTTTAAGGCAAACAAACCGACCTTTGGACCAACCATTAGATTTCTATGATATCAGAGAACAACTTGGGGGCACTAACCTTACTTTAAACCCTATAGATCCAATCCTCACTCCTGCAGCAGGAGGATCTAGAATACCACCCTCACCACCTCCTTCTTCCCCTTCTTCTTCGGGAGAAGAATCCTCTGACGAAGGCTCTTCCTCATCCCAGCCTTCAACACCGCCCACACCAATGGCCAACCAGAACAATCCTGCCAAACCCTAGCTTGACCAAGATGCAGTAGCCGTACCCAGGCCTCAATATCCCTTGCCCAAACATCCGGAGAAGTGGCTCCCCAAGTTTGACTCAGACTCTAAACAGATCGCCGAAGATCACATCAAAAAGTTTATGTCATCCATTAGACTCCGTAATGTCGAGCACAAAGACGTAGTCTGTAGATTGTTCCCCTATACTTTCGAGGGCAATGCCTCTACCTGGTACTTTTCCCAATAGCCCCATACCATCGTGTCATGGGAGAAGTTTGAATCCTGTTTTCTTGAGAAGTTTGGAGACGAAAAGTCCCCAGAAGTTCTATTCATGGAGATTTCTAGTTTAAGAATGAACCCCAAAGAGAAAATCAAAGACTTTAACCAAATATTCTTAACACTAAAGAACCGAATCCCTATGGATTCGATGCCTGCTGAGAATCTTATTATAGCATACTATACAAAAGCCTTACATCAAAGTATAGCCATTTGGGTAAAGAGATCAAAGAAAGACACGTTCTTAGAGGCCTTCGAAGAGGCCAGTTAGATTGAGAAAGACATCCTCAGCTTAAAAGACACTACTAGCAATGAAATAGAGACTAGTTCATCTTCCAAAAAGAAAATCAAAATCCTCCCTAGACCTGCCCAAAACAAAACGCAACCTGAAAGCTCAGATCTAGAAAACTTACAAAAATCCGTTCAAAAACTGTCAAATGAAGTTATATATTTGAAAAGGACGGTCGAAGAAGCTTCTTCGAGTAAAGGGCCTTACAAACCCCCATTTAGGAAGACTTTTCCCACCAACTGACCTAATTCAAACACCGAAGGCTTCAATCTATAAAGCCTGCAATTCGCTATTCAAATGATTCTAGAAGACCAGGATAACTTGATGCCCCCTGAAATCCTTGAGAAAGTATTTGAAAAAGAGACAGTTGAAGAAGATGAATCTTCTCCAAACATTTTTGGACACTTCTCGGATATCATTTTTCAAGCAAATTTCGAGACAGTATATCCCTACAATACTAGGAGTAAGACAACAAACACGCCTTCTTCTAAAAACACTACGACTTTGCCCCCAAAATAGTCTAAAACAACTGAGACTAAATAGAATTATGTGAACCCAAGATTAGATTATGATTTAGTTGAAGATTTAAAAAAGTTAAGGGCTAACATTTCTGTTTATGAATTATTAAAATTCCCGTTTCTGCTACAAAAAATGTTACAGAATATCGCAGAGAATGGCAAAAACGGTAATCCAAGCAGTAACAAAGTTTTTTAGAATAACCCAAAAGTTCCTCAGAAGGCCTCCGCTAAGAATAATTCTGATCCTCATGAGAAGATATACCTTCATGTAAATAATGTAACAAATGTAGATAAATTAGTTTCAGAGGCCGCGAGTAAAAAGCAACAAGCTTCCACCATTAGTACTCACAGAAATGTACCTCTATTTTTGTTAACTTTTGAAATATTTAATAGGAACGTGCACAATTGTATGGTAGATTCAGGAGTGTCATCCAACGTAATGCCATGGTATATATGTCAGATGATTAATGCTGAAGTTGAAACATACACCTTAAAGATCATCCAACTTGATCGAACTAGTGTTAAAGTTATAGGCGAATTAAGAAATGTGCTTATAAGATTATCGTCTAACCCCAAAGTTCATCAAGTAATTGATATTATTGTTGTAGATATTCCAGAAGTTTATGGTTTGTTTTTAAGCAGAGACTGGTCAGAATAGCTACACTGATATTTCGCGACGGATTGGTCTCACTTATGGCTTCCTGAGAATGGAAAGACTAACAAAATCAAGGTAAATCATGAACCTTACCTAAAGTTCATAGTCACAGATTTAAATGATCCCAATGAACCATTTACACCTTCTGCCGATTCACCCGAAATACAAGGGATGGATACCTTTTTCGACAATTTCATGGCCGAAACTTCCGCTATCACTAACCCAGAGAAACAATCTAAAATTGTGACATATACGCAACCAACAATTTCTACCCAATGGTCTCATGCACCCAACAAAAATCAAATATGGTCTCTCTACTTTGACGGGTCAAAATCCAAAGAAGGAGCTGGTGCGGGCTACGTGATTATTGATCCAATAGGTAACCAAACCCTGATTGCATGCAGATTAGAGTTTGAATGTACAAACAACATAGCAGAATATAAGGCTTTATTGCAAGGCCTCAGGAAAGCATTATATATGAACGTTCAAAATTTGACTGTCTTTGGCGATTCGGAAATCGTGGTTAGACAGGTAAAAAATTCTATCCACTATTTATCTCCGCATCTTAAAAGCTACCAATCTGAGGTATGGAATTTGATGAACAATTTTTCCACTTTCAATATAAATTCTATTCCTAGATTGAATAATTCAGAAGCTAACTTGTTAGCTAATGTAGCTTCAAAACTCTTTCCTGTAGAAGGCTTGTCCCCGAACACATTCTCCATCGAATTGTTGTTCAGGCCATCTATCCCAGACAGCATCACGAATTGGAGAGTCTTCGACGACGATAAAAAAATTATTAGTTTTATGCATATGGAAGAAAATTTCCAAGGCACAGTGATCAACGAATGCACTCATGACGAGAATCTTCATGACTTCATGGTAATACCAGATCCGAGATCTCCTGAATCTTCATCGGACATGGTAAATTCTATCCCTAAATCTGCAGTTATATTAGAATTTTTTTATGATCTTCAAGACAAATTCAAAAAATCAGTAAACTATAAAACAAATAGTTCCTCTTTAACATATGAAAAAGTAAACTTTGGAACTAAAGACAATCCACAATGCATAAATTTAGGGTTGGGGTGTTCTGAACAAGAGAAAGTGGCGTTTATTAAATTGTTTAAGGAATTCAAAGATGTTTTTGCTTGGACATATGATGACCTAAAAACCGTTGATCCTAACATCATACAACACGTCATTCCTATGAAACCCCAAACCTTGCCGTTCCAACAAAAGTTAAGAAAAATGCACCGAAAAATCGAGCCGATTGTCAAAAAAAAATTAAATTAACTCCTGAACGCTAATATAATATTCCCAGTAGGCACACACAATGGGTCTCTAATCTTGTCCCTATTCAGAAGAAGAGTGGTGAAATCCAACTATGCGTCGATTTCCGAAATCTTAATCGAGCGTTTGATAAAGACAACTACCCTGTCCCACCCATGGAACAGATCCTTCAACAGGTGTCTGGTTCTGAAAGATTATCCTTATTGGATGGTTTTTCAGGGTATAACCAAGTCCTGATGTCTCCTCCAGACCAACTTAAAACTACCTTTCGCACTCCATGGGGCACCTACGCTTATAGGAAAATTCCCTTTGGACTCATTAATGCTGGTGCCACTTTCCAGAGAGTGATGGACATCGCTTTCCGAGGCTTAATCAATCAATATTTCGTAGTTTACCTGGATGACGTTACTGTATTCTTGAAAAACAAATCTGATCATCTAGCTCATTTGAGATCCGTTCTACAATGATGTCGTAAGTATGGCATTTCCTTGAATCCTAAAAAATCTATCTTCGCAGTAGAACAAGGTAAGCTCTTAGTATTTATTGTATCAAGCGAAGGGATGATTATCGACCCTGAAAGGACTCAACTCATCTCGAAACTCCCCCCTCCCTCGTCAAAAAAGTCTATGCAGTCTTTCTTAGGCCAAATAAATTTTGTCAGGAGATTCGTCCCCAGTTTTTCAGAAATGGTGAGACCTTTACAGAACTTAATAAAAAAGGATGTACAATATCAAATGGGACCCTTAGAAAACCAAGATTTTAATTCAATAAAAAAGTCCATAATAGATGTTCCTTCTCTAATGAGCCCTGACTTTTCGCAAGATTTCACTCTCTACACATTTTCTTTTGACCGCTCCTACGCTGTTGTCCTAACTCAAAAGAACGCTGAAAACAATGAAGTCCCAATTGCCTTTATGAGCTCAGATTTCAAAGGCACAGAACTTAATTACCCAGCAGTAGATCAGCAAGCCTATGCTATTTTTAAAGAAGTAAATCACTTCCGATCTTATCTTTTGAAATCTAGGATGAAAATTATCATCCCTTACCCGGTCGTCAGAAATCTGTTAGTGCAGAAAGAACTAGGAGAAAAGAGGGCGAACTGGGTCACCTCCTTACAAGAGTATCACATAGAAATCACCCCAGCACAAATAGTGAGAGGCCAAGGGCTATGCAAGTTAGTCACTGACTCAGCGGCAGAACAACAAGAGGAAAATGATATGTCAAACCCAGGACAACACTACCAAAATTTAATCTGATGTGCACAAAACTCTGTTAGCCCCTGGTATGATGATATAAAATTCTATCTTGAACATGGGTCAACCCCCCGCCACCTGGATCCCACTAAAAGAAGAGCGCTAAGATTGAAATCTACCTCCTTTCAGTTGATTAATGGTATTATGTTTCGTCAAAATTTTGATGGAGTACTAATGCGCTGTCTTGAGAAAGATGAAGCAGAAAAGGTCTTATTAGAATTGCACGCAGGAGAAGCTGGTGGGCATTTTGGTGGAGATACCACTGCCCATAAAGTATTAAGAGAAGGTTATTACTGGCCTACACTTTTTAAATATGCTCATGCCTTGTGTCACAAGTGTGCTATTTGTCAAAAAGTGTCCGGACGAATACAGAAAACGACCTTCCCTTTGTAGCTTGTTTTAGTAGACTCCCCATTTCAGCAGCGGGGTCTTGATATTATAGGTCGAATCAATCCGCCATCCTCTCAGCAGCATAATTTTATCATAACAACCACAGATTACTTCACCAGGTGGTCTGATGCTATCCCATTAAAGGCTGTGAATACCAGTCAGGTAATTTCCTTTTTGAATTCAAATATTATTACTCGTTTTGGTATCCCTGAATGCCTATTATTCGATAAGCTTCCTATTTTTCGTCTCTTGAGATGAGTGAGTTCGCTCTAGAAAAAGGAATTAAATTAAAATATTCTGCTAGCTATTACCCTTAAGGCAATGGATTGGCAGAATCAACTAATAAGAATTTGATTAAAATCATCAAGAGAACGGTATCTGAAAATCACAAAAATTGGCATAATGCACTGTTAAACGCAATCTGGGATGATAGAGTAACTCCGAAAACTACTGTGGGTAACTCTCCCTTCTTTCTCGTCTATGGTAGAGAAACAATTCTGCCACCACATATTCTTCTTCCCTCAGTGCAGCTATCACAGAAAATACAGGAAGAGGACTGCCCCCCTTTGGAGAATCGAATTAACGCATTATTAAAACTAGAAGAAGGGCTCAAACAAAACGAAAGTTGGATCATCATCAACTTGTGGTTAAAAGCTGGTTTGATTCCAACTCTGCCTCTAATAGGAACTTTGAAGTACGTGACCTTGTTCTAAAATGGGACAAGCCACATGAGGGAAAGGGAGAGCATACGAAGTTTCAGAACTTATGGCTAGGACCGTTTTTTATTGTTGAGAAATTGGGTCCCAACTCTTTCAGATTACAGAGTCTAGAGGGACAGCCAAACACCTATCCGGTGAATTTCCAAGCTCTAAAAAGGTATTTCACCTGATGACAACCCTATGTACACTGTGTAAATATTTTTCCTTTGTTTTCTTTTCATTATTTTTTGCTGTTTGGTTTTGATTTCTCCCTTACGCTTATCAGTTTTTACTTTTGAAATACATATACCTGCATCATGAACTATTCAGATTAAGAGAACAATTTTTTTTTTCCTTTGAAATGACTGCTGAAAGTTTGTTTAAACATCAATTATGATATGTCTCTGAAGTTTACAGCCATGTTGAACAAAGCTTGTTGCCTGAAAGACATCTCTTGATTTCAATCTATAATTGAAGCTTTTCGTGATCATCCATTTCTTCTTACGCTGTCCCTGTTCCTTAAGAGAACAACTCAGAAGATGTCTCCCTACCTTCGAAGGTCGTTTTATTAACAAACTATCTCTAGATCTTAATGAAGGATAGTTTAAAAAAAAAATTCTCTCAAGGTCTGTAATTTATTAAAATATGTCCAAAATATCACAATTTTCAACGTCACCCCGCTCTATTACATATCTTTAAAAACCAAATAAATCATTAAAGAGTTGTGGGAATTTCTTGTAAACCCGCCGGGATACTGAACAGGTCTGCTGGCAGCGGGTAAATGCATGCATGACACTAAGATAACTTCGTCGGGGTACTGAACAGGCCCGCTGGCAGCGAAGCAATGTCAGGTATATGAAAATTCTCAGATATGGAATCTTTTGACCTTAAATGTCCTTTATTCTAATTTGGAACTTCTTGGCAGGATACAGATATTGGAGTGGGTTAAATGGAAACCCTGTTGAGGCTATGGACGCTTGTTGGCAGCAGTGGCTCTGTCAACAGTATTGGAGATTTTAACCTTAATTTCGTGACTCGCTTCTGTTAAGATTGTTATTAGTTTTCATCTTTTAAAATAACAAGCTGGAATTTTTTATGATTGATGATGATGTTCAAACAGTTTTTTGGTTGTTTTCGAGTTGGAGTTTTTCTCATTATCCTAATCTGGACTTGTTCGTTTGGCAGAGATAATTGCTTCTACCAGTGTGTCGCCATTGTTGGAAGCCATATTAATTCCTATCTTTTTCCTTACAAGATGCCTACACAAGTGTTTTGAACCCTCAATACTCGTCGCAACTTTTTAAAACAACACCATTATCTTTCGCTTTTGCATACCTGCTTTTCGTTTTCATTTTCACGACTGCAAGCGTGAAAACCCATAGTTGGAATTCATGTTGATTGCATTAAAATGATCTTTTGGATTGTTATGAACCTATTTGTTTATGTGGTTATAACTCTTTGACCTCAAATACACCACTGGTCACACATTATCAAAACACCAAATATTTATGCATTTGACTATTGTTAATATGGTGTCAATTTACATAAACTTCGATGCAATGGTTTGTTTGAACATGCTGATTTTTGGGTCAAATCGTGGTTATGTGGTAATTCATTTGGATATGCACTGTTGATTTGAATGTACCATTACACAAAGGAGACGATCGGTTGTACAACCCAACATGATATTCTTGCATGGTCCCAATTTACTCCACCACCCTCGCATGCATAAGCATTAACGCTCTGTTTTGCATTTCAGGTTTCCTTTGCTTGTGTTGGGGAAGCTTCGGGAAAAATGGTTCTATGTCTACCCTGTCAAACCCTCTCACCAATTACCCTGTTGATTTTGTGCTATTAGCTATGGCTCCTATAGTGCGAATCGAGCCCAACGGTGTCCAAACTTTGTTGTTTTTTGATGACGCCCTAAAGGACCCAGAAAGAAATGGTTGGCGGGTTTTTATTAAGAAGTTCAAGGTTTCAACCTGGCAGTCGCTCAACAATTTGCACTTACATTTGATGGGTGTAGAGCCAAAATTGGGGACGTCCAGCTTGAAGTGAACGAGGATTTCCTTAGCTCAGCCACTGGTCTTCCAGCCGAGGGACAAAGATGGTTTAAAAATTTGAAGGTTGACGAAGTACCATGGCCACTGCTATTTACCTCAAGGAAGATTAACAATTGTGACAAAGGTATGCCTGTTACAGCTCTGAAATCTAGATGGCATGATTTGTTGGCTACTATCAAGCAGTTTATTACATGCGAGGGTAGATACGGTCTAGTTTTCCTATACCACCTACGACTGCTCATGAGTTTCATAGATTTTCCCTTAAATATGCCACATTTTCTCCTTAGGAGTTTACATAAAATGACTAAGCGCTTCAAAATGGAGAAAGCCGACTATAGCCTCTTCCACCATTATTTAATTAAAATTATTGTGGTTCATTATTTGAAGTTGAGTGGCGATTGTTGGGACGCTTTCTTGTTGAGGAATGGTTTTGCCAGTCCTGAAATAGGACAAGTTGACAAAGCCGTTGTCACAAAAACCCTTGTCGGGCCTGTCATTCCCCCTCCTACGCTCTTTCCCTTTGTTGAACCCTCAACCTACCCAAACGCTACCCAACATGACACCCTGCCTGACTCATGTCCAAAAGATGGTGGTAAGCATGTCAAGAGGTCTGCAAAGAAAAAGGGTAAAAGCAACAATGATATCAATTGCAAAGGTAAAAAGGCCATGCGTTGGGTTTCACGGTGTGCTTGTAACAAACCAAAAGAAAAAACAGATAAAAAACCAATCCTGTTAAGTGAAGATTCCGATTCTGAAATTGAACGGTTTCTAACCGAGGAGTATCCATACTCTCACGGAATTTTTTCAGATAAGCCCTATGACTATGTGATGAACCTCCCACCGTGCCTTAGAGATGACCCCAACTTCCCCAGGATCAAACTCGACAGAGGAACTTCTAGTCAATTAAGAAGTTCCTCACTTGTAATTACACGACCTGATCAACCACAGTGCGACGAATGTAAGTCGTGGCTCGACCGATATTATACAGACGTCCCTTTGCTCCAATCCCGAATCAAGTCCTCGAAGGAACGAGTAAATGTGATAACCAAAGAGAATGACATATTGCAAGCTAATGATAAGATGCAGAAGACCACATGCTCTATTGTTTTCAAAAATGTAGAGGCGACCACTGCCTTTGTCAATTCAAAAATAGCTTGATCAAATCGAATCCTTGAAACTAAGGTATGGTATTTCAATAGTGATTTTAAAATGATTTTGTTTGTGTTGAATTAGCATATAGGATTTGTTGGCTCAAATCACATCCATTTATGTTTTGATTGAATGATAAAACTTGATTCTATTTATAATAATAACTAGCTACAGAATCGTGAGATTCTATAGCTAGTCATTAAAATTTGAATTTTTTGATTTTACAACTAAAACACAATCTAAAATCGTGTATTCTTGTTCATTTACAGGTACATACAAATTTTAAAGGAAATTGGATTACTAGTGGCATTTCTAAACATTCTATTTCCTTACATGGTTTTAGATTAGGCTGTTAGTTTTAGATAGGAATAGGAATTTGGGAGATTGTACTTCCCATGATTTTTGGAACAACTTTGATAATTTCCACAAGGAATGTTTTGATCCTGTGGCCTTTATATATGTATTATTTTTGTAAACAAGGATCATCGCTGCCCGGGGAAAAGAATGATTGGATTTATGATTTTCACACTTGAATGAAATATGATACTGGTTGCAGCTATAGCTTTTCCATATTGTGGTTTTATTCAAGTTAAGATTGTTTCAATTTGTAGTTAAGAATATTATTGCTTTCACTTTTATGGTTTACTACAGATTGGGATTGATATAAATTTATATGTATGATCCATGTTCATGTTCCATATTTATGACATAGTAATCATTTTGTTTAAACTTGTGACTAAGAGATTTATCTTTATCATTTGTTGAACATTCATGCACGAGTTTTCACAGCAGGGTTTATCTTAATGTGGTCACTTGTGAAATTGTAATATTGTTGTCGCTATACCTCTCATTTGTTCTGTCATTAGCATTCAAAAGCATTGTTGCTTCATGTTTACTCGAAGTATTGGAAAATCTGGTGCGGGTTGGCCTCATCAAACAATGAACGCAGATGCTATGTACAGGACGAATAGGAGATGATATTTTAGGTCAATTTGATAGTTCATTTTAGTAGCTTAATCAATATAAGAATTTTTTGAAGTTTAGATTTACGGTACATATTGTTATTTTTATTGCTAAGCTAGATAGATGCCATCTCATTTTCTGTTTATAAAGTTATAAAAAATAAAAAAACACCAGCTTCGCTGTCATAAGTCAATTCATATATGATTTTGCAGATTTCGATTAAAATTTGCATCTTGTGAATACTGTACATATGATAGTGATTTAAATATATCAATACACTGTACATTTAATAAGTAGGATTACTATTTTATTAATATTAATTAGAGAACTGTGAATATATATTAGACTTGTATATAGTTGCAACAACTGTTTTTCACTTAGTTAGTTTCTTTAGTTTAGTTTTTTCACTTTCCTAGGACTTAGATCAGACAACGTAGCCGCTAAACCCATCGGAGTGGATTAATCCAAATGGCTTGGGTTATTTAGACAACCCCGGACCGGATTCACTCCTCCAGTTGACGAGCGATCAATTTTGCCCGTCAACAACAGGTACAAATATTGCCTCACACCTCAATTATTCAAGTATTCATGCCATGCCCTTAGTACATACATATATACATATATGGACATCAACATGTAGGTCCATTGCTTGCACCTTCTTACGCATTATTCATACACATTGGTATTTTTTTAATTTTGATATCAGTCCTCCTCTTAGGAGAAATTACAATCATTCTCATGGACAACCTTCACAAAAATAATTATAATTATGTTTCCCCCTTTTACATGGAAAAAACTAGCAAGAGATTACTCTTTCCCATCTATTATAAAAATATTCCACAATTCAGAAAAAATACAAATAGGTAATTACAACATTACCCTGGGCTGTAAAATTCCAATCTCCATCTCTCTTCATGCCTAAAATCACTTCTGGTCAACAAAAATTTATCAAAGAAATCCTTTCATAAATTCCCTCTCACTATTACTTGATATTACTTAGCCATACCCATATGGACACCATCATTCTTTGAATGTTATCTAATTTAGTGATCTCCTAGGAATTCCTAAGCATTCGCTTTTACCAGATTTTGGGTCAACGATTTTACTGATTGTTTTCCTTATCTTCACAAGGATATAACTAATAACATCATCAACATTATTATTCATACTATTAACTTTTATACTATTACCATATCATCATTGTCCAAAATGATTCACGAAAACCCTATATCTCACAACCAATAAGAAACTATTGCAAGTCTATAAGCAAGTTATATTCATGCTCATTCATGACCATATGCATTACAACATCTCCTTGTGCACCAAGAATTTTACCCATGCCTATAGTGTAGATGTATTCCAACTATCTTCCTTTTGCATTCATATGCATAGACATTCCTTCATATTAATAGGTATATACATTTTTCCTTAGTATAACCATGAGCTCATAAACTTGCTCATATTCCCATATCACCTCACTTATTTTATGAGGACTATCAATAGTCCAAAGGAATCCTCTTTATTTTTCTTAAACATGTTATCCTAGCTACAGGTTCCAATCATTATAGGTCAAATAACTAACCTTACAATTTTCCATCATCCCTCTAATCATGAGGAATTACATGTACATGGTTTAGTCTTTTATTTAATAAGCAATTATAATTTCTAGGGCTCCAATAGCCCATCATTACAATAACCAGTTTTTTCATTCTTTGAACTTAAACAACCTTTAACAAAATTATTCCATTTTCAGTCATTCACTTTCAAGTTCAACCGTTAAGTCTTTCAACATATTCCCTCTCCTGTAGTAGAAACTATCAATCCATCAAGCGACAACAATTCTTCTATTGCAAAAAATCCCAAAACGAGATTCCAATTTGTAGTCCTTATCAAGTAACTTGTGCATGTAATAAATAAAATTTTAATGCAGAGAAACTCTTTCCAGCATACTCATCTTAGCATTAATATACGAGTCCTATGAATGATCTATGGCCCATTTAGGCCTAGTGTTTGAACTTTGCTCTGATACCACTTTGTAATACACCCAATCCCCTAAGTACCTTTTTAAGGGATGGGGTATTGAAATTTCACTTTTCTTCAACCACCTCAAATCCTCTTCTCGAGGGAACCATCATCTTCTTCTCCTCAAGATATTTCCAATGACTACCACCATACTAAAAAACAAGCTCTGGATCATAAGTTATGGCCTTCTAAAGTTCCTTAGGCCTTCATTGGTCAAAATCCACCTCACTATCACATGGCATCCACGTGTATCCCTGTCACTTGCGCCATATTATGAATAATTGAAGTGTCACCTGCCACCCGACCCATCAAACCCTCTGAATCAATGACTCAGATTCATTGCGTTCCTTCCTTTTCCATCAGATATTTCTCCATTAGAGCCACATTCCACTCCTACTGGCACACTCTGATCAATGCACACACTGACATATATGATAGCCCTTAGAGTTGGGAAATAAACGACCCTGATCACTTCAGAGTTTCTAACTCACACAACGGTTAAGTATCTCATTCTCATTCTCACGTTAAGAAAATAGGTGGAACCCACGACGATCCACGACTGATATTGAATCTCTCCTATTCATCGATCTGCAACCCAGATCACCTCTCAGAGTCCTTCTGTTGGAGTCCCCTAGTAACCCCATACTCATACATCATGATGGAAGTAACCTCTGATCAACGATGGAGATCTGTCCACTCACCTGCCACCTTGATTACTGTTTCCACTGTATACTTGCCACCTGCCATGACACATGGAACTCATGCTGTGTCACTAACCTCTCTCTCAAAATTCCAATTCACCATGACATGTGGAACTTCCTCGTGGAGTGATGTGGTGTACACATCATCAACAAGCACTTGGCTCATCTAATAGGTACTGGAACTTGTCCACTATGCATTAGTTTGGTGACATCATCATCCTCCACTCCAATATTACAAGGAAAACTCAGAACCTTTCCCTACCAGGAAATTGGATGCTAAACTCCCTCCTAAGTGTATACAAATATCTACGACTAAGGCCTCTTACCTGATCCTCGATTGATGACTCTAATTATCTTTCAAATTTCCTTCCTTCAAAGTGCATCCCATTCCATAATACCACTTCACTCCAACCAACACCCCTCCGATGAACGGTTGATATCTCTCAACCTATAGATATGAGGGCTAGGAATTAAGGAAAGTATCCCCAGACCTGAAATTGATAAGGAATCAACCTCGCTCCTTTCTACAAGTTATAGACTGAAACACATCACCCTCTAGACACATTGTCACTTCGATAACCTGACCTTTCGATGGGTTGAGAACCAACATCAATGGTCACAGTTTTCTTTGGCTCATGCTCCGATAAATCGACGACACTTGTTGATTCAGAGCCTCCCTCTTCAGATACCTAGTGAGACCTTTCACTTAGACACTCTGATAGCTTAGCCTTCGACAGTCTTATAGTAGCATCAATGGTCACGATTTCCCAGCCTCTGATTCCCTAAAAATTTAACAATCATCGTTAACTCAGATTTCCCCTCGCCGTAGCTCCAATGCATTCTTGCGCTTTAAAACTCCTTTGACCATGACCCAACCAACTTATGACCGACATCAATGGTCCATTATTCATCAAGAACTTTCTTCAATGGATCCAACGACTCATATTGTCTTAGAGATCTACTCATCAGAGTCCCTATGCAACCTTGCACTTGGAATGTTCTGATAATTCATTCCCTGACCAACGGTCAGGGTCAAATCATTGTGTTGAATCGATGGTGGCGATCTTCCTGAAGAAAAACACATGGTTCTATAGGTCAAAAATATGAAATTGGACTTGTTCATTTCAATAATTCTCTCAAGTATTTTCTAAGGTCTTTCCAGGCCTTCACCTTACTCAGAAAAGAAGCTAAGGTAATCCTCTCTTCATTTCTTAGAATGAAGACTAACGTCTCCTACAAAATTTCCTTTTTAAGGTGAGGAATTTCATAGGGATAAGAGTCTCCAATTATGTCAAGACCTTCCTAGACTCTAGGGCACTCCTGCCATTGTCCTTCCAAAGGAAATATATATCTTACAAGTTCCCCATTCAGAGGCTTTTAGTCTTCATAGAGTTACACCCTATCATTACCCCACCTAGTTCATAGCCAACATCACTCTAGAACATTTTATCTATCAAAAAAGTATTTAAAGTTGTTTATGCTTAGGGGTACCAAACATGTAAAATTCCTGACATTCTCACATTTACATCAACACAAACACTTGCAATGAAATATCCATACAATCTATAGACTTAAACATTTAAGGTATACATACACTTGAGCACCATCCTTCCATTTAATCCCACCATTACTTCAACACAAATCTTGTAGTGAAACAACTATTCAGATCATTTACAAATACACACATCATGAATACAATTACAGGAATAATTCATTCCTTTTACTCTACACACAGAGCATACCAATACTTATATGTTCATTGAATAAGATAACCATCCAACTGACTGTGGGTGTTCACTCTCCACCCAAACATAGGCTCTACGTGCTCAAACAATTCAGTAGTAGGCCACCCCCGTTCCAAGCCATGATACCACCAGGGAAATATGTCTTAGGTTCTTAGGGTAATTTTTGGTAATATAATACCATTCTTCTTCTCAACCCCCCCCAAACACGATCACATTTGCTCTCCCTTTTTCATCATCTGCATGTGTGAATTCTTCTCTTACATGCTCCACACATGAAGGTTCTCGACATATCCTCTTCCTTCTATCAGAAGGAACTCATGGGGTCAATATGGGCTGTAGAATTGGTACTCTATTGTACCTCTGGCTGGAAAATTTTGTTGTCCTGTCCAAATTTCCCATACCTGTATTCATGGGGGTGGTTGGTTGTTCAACTACCGACCCCTTTGCATTAACTGACTTGTCTTGAAATCAGGGCTAAGGAAAATAATATGAATATTTCCAAAATAATGTCTCAACAAGGAGGTTTGGGTTATTTTATCATAATGACCCCCCCTGCCCCCCCTCAATAGGTTCCCTCATTCTTTCCTCTAGTGGTATCATGGCCAATACTTTTAAGGCTTCATCCCACAGTCAACTAGTTGGAATTTAAATCAAACAAAATACAATTACAATATTTATATGCCATGCCTTGGAAATAATTAACACAATTAGTTATGTATAATCATGGGTTTAGAAAGAGGATCTTAAAAATCATAACTCTCATGCTTATTTGTTATCCAATGAATTCACTTCTCTTATTCAAGGGGTCACGCAAAAAATGGGGGAAGATGTATTTGTCACATCCCCTAAGTTTTCAAGATATTTTAATTCAAGCCAGGTTGCATCTCCATTAATCAATGCATGCTCCAACATCTCTCATATCAGTCTTCAAGTGTAGTGAGGGGTCACGCAAAAAATGGGGGAAGATGTATTTGTCACATCCCCTAAGTTTTCAAGATATTTTAATTCAAGCCAGGTTGCATCTCCATTAATCAATGCATGCTCCAACATCTCTCATATCAGTCTTCAAGTGTAGTGAGGGGATATGAAAGGACACAACCCCATCTCATATGCATGCAAAAATTAATCGTCATCATTTATATTGAATCCTTATTTCTGGTTTCTCATTTGTGAGGTGGGACAATGGATCAATCCTAGGTTGGATTTCAATGCGGCTATGGGATCTTCAATCAAACTCGAACCCACCTGATAAGAGATTCATTTTTTCTTTGGATTATTTATTAGGCATTTGGTTCATGGGTTGCAACTTTTGAGTGTATTCAATGGATAATTTCTAGAGTTCTTTGGTTGTTGGATTGCACTGGGATTTCGATATCTAAAACTTGTCTTTAGGTTATGGTTTTGGATCAGAAAAAAAATGAGAATCATGCAATGTTTTACCCTTCCTCTATTCTTTGGTCATGTCCATTCCTTTAGATCCTTGTATACCATTAGCAATAAAAAAATTTAACTCTATGCATGGGTTTTTAAATCTCTATGATATGTCATTCTGGTTATGCTTGGGATTGTCTCCGTTGGAATCCTCAGTCAAGTTTATAGAAATCTCTAGAAGTGTAGTGTTTTGATTTTGCTTATAAGCTTGTGGAGTATAGAACCTTCTCTATGTGCCAAAATTATCTCTAATTAGTTTGGTTCCAATTTGAACCTACTACCCTTAGCTATTTTTGTTATGGATTAAAAAATTATGGATCATAGGGACATCCAAGAGGTTAAGAGAATTATTTGAAGGCATGAAGAGTCTATTCAGTGCAATAGAACCTCCATACTTTCGGTGACCTCCAAGGTCCATGAAAATGAACATCAATGTGCTATACAAAATGTGAAAATTACGAATCTCTTGGTCCAACAAATGCATAAATTAGATGTTTTGTAAGCAGAGTGTAGTATGCTTAAGAACCTTGTTATCAATATTAACAAAGACTCTCACTCCATATCCTCAAACCAAAGGATGTCAATCAACTATGTTCAAGTAGACTACAAAGAAGAGGAGATAGTGTACCAAATGAAAGAGGACATGGAAATCAAACAACAACATTCTCTTCCCTCCAATGTAGGTAAAAAGGAGGCCAATAACCATCATGTATTATACTAATCCTTATGTTTTTCAAAGTAATTAGAATAATAGGTGTTTTTATTAAGCAATTTACTTGTAAGAAAAAATGGGATTTAATAATTATAGACAATTGCAAACTCTCTTATGTGGCTTGTGAGAGTTTTCAAATTTTCCTGAAACTCTATAATAATACTACTTGTATGCTTGTTGTTAGTTATGCTACATCGTTTTTAATATAATATTTTCCAATTTTGATTAAACACGCACGCATGTGTGACAAAGACTTAGAAGAGGGTAAAATGTTCTCTCAACTTCTCTTCCAAGGATCTCTTTCTCTCCCTAATGAATCTCCTAATGTGCAAAAAAGTAATCTCCTTCTGAAGGGGGATTACAAGGGGATATAATCCTTGAACTTGATGAAGAAAAAATTGTCCAATGATGAGCCTCTTCTCATGGAACATGTCAAGGACACAATCATTATTATATGGTCCTCTTTAGTAGAAGATCACCATGAAGATCAACAAAATGATAACATCATTAATAGGTCTTGGGATCCCATGCAACAATTCTCAATCATTACCAATTAAGTCAATTTATACCATGTCTTTGAGGATATAGGAACCAATAAGGGGTGAATGCAATGATGTAAAATCAATAGGCTATTGTGTATGACTCTATCTTAATGTTGAAGCTTCAAGAGAATGACTTTGGATATCAGTTGCAATTTTATCTACTTCTTCCTTTTTCCTTGAGCTCTAAGCATTTTAGGAGGGAAGAGCATGTTTTTTCCCTAACACAACCAATGATAAGAAGAGTTATGGATGTAGTGCATGTTCTTATTATATTTGTTAGTTATTGGGTTCCATGGTCTATTAATAACCCAACATATTAATAAAGACTATTTTTATTTTTATAAACAGAGCTATTTTTATTATATAAGCATTGAAAAAAATGATTAATAATAGGTTTAGAAATAACTTTGGGGACAAATTCTATTAAAGAGAGAGCCATTTTTTTGTATCTATACACAACATGTTTTGTGCATGTGTTATTTTGTTTGTAAGCTCATTCATACCCTGTCACCTAGTTAGTTGAAATGTGTAATGAGTCATCACTAAGTTAGTAGTTATGTGCATGTTTTGTGCATGTATTATTTTGTTTGTAAGCTCATTCATACCCTGTCACTAAGTTAGTTGAAATGTGTAATGAGTCATCACTAAGTTAGTATTTATGTGTTAGTTATATGAATTAATGACTCACCACAATGTTAGTGGAGAGGTGTTATTATGAGAGTTGTATTAAAAGGGGTCTCCCCTATCACTTGTAATCTGATCTTATTATAAATCAATCAAACTTTTTACTTATATGAATATCATTTTACATGCAAATGTCTTCCTCCATATTTTAGGAATTGTAGGAGCATTCCAATTATTGGGTATGCAATCCCCCCAACCCTTTCTTTCTTTCTCTTATTTATTTTTGTTTATTATTTATTATTGCTAAAGTTGTTCCATTTTGAATATTGGTACGCTTCACCCTCCTCCCCCAAGAATGCTTATGATTTCCCTCACCTCCAATACCTCCAAGTAATTCATTATCAATTATCGCTTTATAGATCCAAAGTCTTAGTGTAATATCCCAAACTAGCACGAGAAATCTAGGTGGGTTATCACTTCAAGGAATTCCCTTCCTTAACTAAAAAATAACAACATTTAACAATACAAATGTTTTTTACATTTATTAAAACAAGTTTAAACTTTAAGGAGCATAAAATAAACAAAAACATATACAAATTATCTATTTCAATTCACCTTGAGGATGTCCAACAAACTGAACCTACAAAATAGTCTTCAAAATCCAATAGAAACTGCAAGGGAACCATATTGTAAGGATGTCTTTCCTCCCAACCAAATGAAATAACCAAGATAATAGTTGATGCCCCCCTTGCAGGGCCACATCTCAATGGGGATATGCAGTGGCTCACTCACCTAGGGATCAACTCAAGTAAACTCTACGTAAGAATCCAATTAGTAATTGTAAAGTATTCAATCATTTACAAGATACTATGTGGAGAGGCCTCTAGCACATGAAACACTTCCATGCACATATTTGATGTGCAATAACTCTACCCATTTTAGATTCTATACTACAACACCTCCAACGATCATTACAAAAAAATTATGTCATTAACATCCTTTTGATCCTCCTTTTTTACTTCCATTTTCTTTTTTATAGTTTTGATGAAAACTTGGAACTATTTCACAAGTTGGAAATAAACTTAGTGTTTCTTACGCTAGATTTAGGAATGACTTTAGTATTGGGTTTAGCACCAAGTTTAGCGTTGGATTTAGCATTGGTTTCTTGAGTAATTAAATCAAAGCAAGGGGAAATTTTCAAAAATAAATTTGAAAAAGAACAAGGGATAAAAATAAGCCATTTGTCTCTATCCTCATGAGTGTGATGATATTTATGTTATTTTAATTAAAATATCTTGTTTTCCATCATAAAATCCCCTACTCTCTCATTCTTTTGTCATTGCTTCTCCTTCTTATATCTTCTCCTCCTTTCTTCCTTAGGGTTCCCTCTCTTTGGTTTCATCTTCATTGAGGCTATGATTTCATTTTCAGAGGAAACTCCATGAAGAAGGTAATGGATTCTCCCTTCCCTTTTCCTCCTTCCTTCTTTTTTTACTTTGTTTTTCATTTATTGATTTTCTAATGTTTATTATTGTTTTTTTATTGTAGGTTCAGGGTTTCATGCATGGAGGCTAAGGTTTCATGGAGGAACCTCCATGATGAAGGTAATGGATTCTCCCTTCCCTTCTCCTCCTTTCTTCCTATTTTACTTTTCTTTTACCTTTTTGATTCATTAATGTTTATTGATTTTTGGTTGTTGCAGGTTTAGAGTTTCATGCATGGACACTATAGTTTCATGGAGAAACCTTCAAGAGTAAAGTAATGGCTTCTCCCTTTCCTTCTCCTCCTTCCGCCCCCTTCTAATTTGATTTTCCTTTATTGATTTTCTAATGTTTATGGTGTTTTGTTGTTGCAGTTTCAATGGAGAAAGAAGAAAAAAATGGCTTTTGGGGGGTTCTATTCAATGTGTAGATGTTACCCATGATTTTGGTCATCATGATGATGTATTGATGATGGTGTACTCAGGCTCTTCATAAGAACTTTCTCCTGAGAAAAGTTACTTTCTTCTCTTTCCAGAAATATCATTTTTGAAGGAGGTTCGTAGGCTGCTAGTATATTTTCCTGTGAGAATGCATGATTCTCACAGGCTGCCTTAAGCTAGGGTGCAAGAAGTTCATCTTTCTTAAGCAAGGAAAAAAATGGATTCTCGATGCTTCTAGAAGGGAATATTCTAGAAGGATGAGATGGCATTCGAATGGTTATCCTAGTACTGGATTCCCTGATATTTTGGGATCATTCTTATCCAATTAACTAATTCATTCTCTCCTATATATTGAGGGAATTCTCATGGAAAAGGTTAAGCAAGGTTAAGCAAGATTCATTGGAGAATTAGTGAAAGAATTGTGTGAAGGACTGAAGCTACAACAACTTGGAGACTCCAACAAGTTTAT
>ML800328.1:158743-196347 GCA_009831015.1 Picea engelmannii
TCATTGGAGAATTAGTGAAAGAATTGTGTGAAGGACTGAAGCTACAACAACTTGGAGACTCCAACAAGTTTATCCAAAGGGGTTGATCTTCTTCATGCAAGTGAGCAAGTGTGTGTGTCAGAGCCAAGGGCCATCGAAAGGAATTTTGCGACATCAAGGCTCAGGCTGTAATCTTTACTTTCCATTAATATGATATAATAATATTTCCCTTTCCCATAAAGCTATTTCCACTTTATTGTATAATTCCTTGATCATATACATAGATTGACCATTGAATAGATTGTGCTTTCTTCACTTTGGTTGGTTTGTGTTGTGTTGGTCTTGACTGCACAAGAGAAATGGAGCGAAGCGGGAGTAACAAAGACCATAGGAAGCGATTATAAGGTATGTTACTTGTTCTTGCCTCCTAGTTAATTCAATGATCGAAATCTAGGGAAAGAGTCATGTTCTGTCTTGCTTTGTTCTAGATCCAAGTGGATCTAGGGAGATCGGTTAGTGTCCGCACCTACGGATTTATCCAATAACAAAATTGGCGACTCCACTAGGGAAAAATCCCATTTTCTTTGTGGCTTTTGATATTTTTCTGTGGCCATTTGCTCTGGTTTCACTTTTCTCCTATCCTATCAATCTCCGAGTCTTCAGGATATCCTGATAGACCCTTTGGGTCCTAAGGCCTTTTTCAATTTTGCTTCATTTTTCAAATTTTTGATTATGTTCAGGCATTCTCGCACTGTACTTCATTGTAGCCTGCTAGAATTGGTAGAGTTCGCACTCTGCCTTTAGGTTTCAATGTGATGTTCTCGCACCCTGCTCAAGGGTCACCTGCGAGAATCAGTGATTCTCGCACTGTGTTATATCGCCTGCCTGTGAACACCATCTTTCAAAAGTTTGGATTTGATTTTTGGTATTTCCAACTGCCCAGATCAGTTTGATTTCCTTCTATGAGTTCCTTGGACCATTGATTGATATCTTTCTTGTCTTTGTTTGTGTGCATGAACAGTCTTAGGGTCCCAAGGCTTTTCTTGTCGTTTTGTGTCTTAACTTTCGTTTCTTGACTTTTCTTAGAAAAACCATTCTCTTTGACTTCAGAATCTGAGTGTGTTTGATTAGTTAAGAACCAGTGATTGATTGAAAGTTGAGTACTTGGTTTTTCTCATTTGCTTATGGGTTTGAAAGATCATTTTCGTTTGCATTGAGAAAACTACTTTGGTTTGCTCTTTATTTTTTCTTTCATTGAAAGAGTTGATTGAGTTTTTCATTGCTTGTTCATTTGGCTTTTGATTTTTAGTACTCTCACTCTCATATTGTGGGTCCTTTTTGAAAAGTGAACAAAAAGTTTTTCTTTCAAAAAATTCTTTTTCGTTTTAGAAAACATTGAAAATCAAATCATTGAGATTATTGAATTTGTTGAAAAGATACAATAGAGAATTGTTATTGCTTAGTGATTGTTTGCATTTACATTTTAAATGAATTTTTGCATTGTAGTTCAAGGTTGATCTAGAAAACTTTTTCTCTCTCCCATACATAGGATTCATTGAACGAAAAGTGATATATTTCATTCTCATCCTTGCATTGTTGGGTCAGAGTCATACAACATAAGTTTCATTCTCGTTAACTTTGAGTAAACAACAACTCTTAATAACACTGCGTAATCATAAAATTTATCTAATAACTCTTTTCTAGGGCTCTATTACACCAACATTTAGCTAGGCTAGCGCTTTGGAGTAAGAAGAGAGATACACTCTCCAAAAGCACAAAACACACAATAGCATCTTGTGTTAGTGAGTGTTAAATTCCATTTGCAACATCTTGTCCTGGGAAGCCCTTCTCACACAAGGGTCAAACACTAGGTCGCATTGATATTGGCAGAGTTACTCACCCTGCTTTGTTGATATCAATGTAGAGATTGCACGTATTACGGAGATCACTCGGAGGTATACCCACAATGATGAGTGGAAGCCTTTTGAGTTGATTGTGGGCTAGATACCCTGCCCTTGCGTGTGGATCGGGCTGTCGACTGTTCCCCCAGGCTTTATTGTTGTTGGTGGTGACCTTAGTGGCCTATATTTCTAGGTTCTTACCCAAGGTGACTGTGGAGGGGAAAGTCTTCACGGTACCTGGAATTGACATTGACCAAAATCACTCGGGCTCCTTGGAGGGTATACCCACGATTATGTGTGGGATCTTGCACTAGGGTGTAAGTCTGTTAAGCAGGTTGTCAGCATAACTTTTCCGCCCTAGCCCTGCCCCTTCTCGTCTTGTTGTTGCGACGTTTAATTTCATCACCAACTAGTGGCTTCAGAATTAGAAGGTCTTGTTTTCTTGGTGATTGCTTCCTAGATTTTGTTTACTAGCGCGTGTTGTTTGTTTCTCAAAGTTGACCATAGGATTTTCTTCGCGAAGTTTGTCACTCTTTTACAATAGCTCCTCCATGTCATTCACGTAGAATGCAGGGTTTATCTCTAGAGCATCTAGACGGTTCTCAACCCTTGTCTACAGGTACACCTAAGAGCTCTCCTCGACAGAGTGAAGCCACAATCACGACCACACCACAAGTGGAACGCACTGACACTCTAGAACCTTTCTAAATTAATAATACTCGAGAGGAGTTTTGACTTCACCCTCGTTTTGAGCGACCATTTATGCGACTGAATTCTTCCAGAGAATTAGTTGTTACATATTTTGGATCACCCATTGGGCCTTTTCCCGGCATAGAAGGCCAAGATCCTTTTTGGTCTACAGGTGTTTTCCGACGAGACCTTTTTGGTCTAGGTTCCCCTGTGATTTCTGAGATTACTGCACCTGTGATTTTTGAAATCTATAATCTAGAGACAACCGTTGACTACCACTTATCACTTTACAGTCCCTTCCGAAATGGCCCATCTCACAAATACTACGAGTGTCCCAACTAGGTTCACTATGGTTGGTCTTTCTCTTATAAACATGCAGCGAATGCCCAATGTCACTCCAACACTTCCTCCTAGATACCATGCGCTGAATGCTTCTATTCCAAAACCTCCGCAAACCCCAGCTGGTTATCCAAGTGGTCCTTCTTTTCCTGGGCACCCTATTCCTGGTTTTATTTCGACACTCCCTCAATTTCCTTCTGGCAATCCTAATCCTAGTGGCACTATACTATCCATTACACCAAACTTGCAGATTCCCGTTGGTGGACAAGGTGGTACGATTCAACTTCCTCTTACCGGACACATTCCAATTATTACACAACCTTCAATTGGGACACAACTTCCGGTTGGAAATCCTCCTATGATAGGGGGACCAACCCCACCTTTTGGACAAAATATACCTCCCTCTTTGGCCCAGTATTGGAATAAGATGATACAAAATCCTCCTCAAACGACTGGGGGGTAGTAGCCTATCCCTACTATCGGCCAACCATATCCAGGTATACCCAATCCTATTTGGGGTACGAATGCTCAAACTCATGTCCCCGCTCAAGGTTACAATCCCTCGAGCTACTATCCTCTCTAGCCACCACTGAATCTTCCTGGGTCTTCCCATCATGCGTAGACTGCTTATGGTCCTACTGGTTTGCCGACAGGGCTTCCACCCCAAAGCCACCAGTACCCACAGGTGAATCGGCAGTTACCTTTTCTCGCTACTTTGGATTTGCTGGATTTGTCTAGGATTCTAAATGATCCTATTCGTCACTCTCCCCAATGGCCTTCTATTCCAACCAAGCTTCCATCGGACATTCCTAAATTCGACGGAAAAGTGGGAGAGGACCCGAACAATCACATTATGACTTTTCACCTATGGTGTTCATCCAACTCGTTGATGGATGACTCTATTCGTTTACGTATTTTTCAACGAACCCTTACTGGTTCTGCTGCGAAGTGGTACATCGAATTTCCATGAGGTTTCTTCTCTGATTTCAACACCCTAGCTATGGCTTTTCTTACACATTACCAGTTACCGATATGTTATGATACCGGGACTAATATTTTGACTTCCTTCAAACAGACTAAAGGCACTCATATATCGGATCATATCCATGAGTGGCGAAGGAGGCACCATCTCATTAAACTTGAGCTCCCCGATCAGTTATTGGCACAATGGTTTACAAAATCATTTGTGCACAAAATCGGTAAGGACATTGCCATGGGTGCCGTTGTCACAGAAGAACAGGCTATAATTCATTCTCAATATCTTGATCTCCTTTATTCACAAACAAAACACTTTCTGATTTACTACCTAAGTTACCTCATCCTAATGCTTCAAGCACTTCAACTACTCCAGCTGCCATGCGGCTACCAGTGTGATTGGTACTACTCAAGCCCAATCACATTCTGTTTCAAGAACAAACCCTAAATCTTCTTCTTCTAATGTTCAAAATGCTCCATCTCCTGCCACTCCCACCGAAAAATTTTTTGAGGTAAATGCTGTCCAATCTACCCCAGCCGGTAAAAATAAATCTAAAAAAGGGAGAGGTAGGAATAAGGAGGGAAAAAATAATAATCAAACAGAGAAACCCAAAACCACTCCTGTTGAAGATTGGGATAAGCGCAAACCATGATACCCTTGCCTTATCTATGGTGATGATCATTACACGAAGGATTGTCCACGACGTGCCAAAGTCACTAAGTTCCTTCAAGGAACCCCAAAACCACCTGCACCGACTGTCTTGTCCCAACCCTTCCCATCTCAACAATAGGCTCAGTTGGTCATTCACGACCAACCCTCCTCTTCTACGACATCATATGTTTTGATGTGTATTGGTGATTCTAAGCAGAACAACGTTGCACTCACGACTCGAGCCAAAGATTATTCTTCATCTAAGGAGAAGGTTGACGATTTACCTCCTACTTTGGTACAACCCTCTCCAGCGAATCCACCTTCTAACGATCCTCTTCATCTCGAACGAACGAGCCTCGACACAGTTCTACGACCCCCCCCTAAGGGTGTCGTTTGGAAATCGGCTTTCAATCCTCATGCTCATGCGGCCCAGAACTACAACATTGTTGAAGATTTGGATCAGGCACCTTTAGCGATGTCAACCCTTGAAGTCCTTCAGTCTTGTCCTACATAACGTAAGGCACTCTTGAAAGCTATAGGTGGAATTGACCCGACAGATATGAATTTGATAGTCTTTGACTTGGAAGATCACATTCCAAGGTTACCCCCTCAACTCGCGTTTCAAATCCAAGTGGTTGTCTCTGACAAAAACATTTTCCGAACTGTTATTGACGAGGGTGCCTCGACTTGTGTTATGTCTCTTGCTTGTTGGAAATCCATTGGCTCTCCTCCTTTGAATGAATCCCATAACACTCTTAAAGACTTTAATGGATCTATTTTTAAGCCTTACGGTGTTCTTCCTTCATTGCCTATCATGTTAGAAGGTAAAATGGTCCAAGTTGAAGTGGAAGTCTTCGACGCTCCCCTTGATTATAATCTTCTACTTGGACGAAGCTGGATCGATTCCATGTGCATCATTGTGTCAACACTTTTTTGTGTCGTATTTTTCCCTCATCAAGGAAAGGTTGTTACCATCGACCAACTTTCCTTCTTCAATTCTTATACCCGTACTGGCAACGTGTCATTTATTACTAAACCCCCCCCCGGGTTATGAGAATGTCGGTGTAGGCCTTTTAAAGGACTCCTCATTAATGGGTACTTTTCCTATTCCACCGCCTGATGTTCCACGCCCATCAGTTGCTTATATCAACATGATTTCCACCGTCCCTCAAGAAATTCTAGCATCTCACGACCCTTGGATTGTCCCTAACCCTGGAGATCATCTTCATTTCGGCGACGCAATGCCATTAAGTCCGGTTGAATCTGCTTATCAAGCGATTCAATCGACAACACCTTCTACTCCCTCTCTTGATGAGTTGTCTTCTGATATTTTTCATGTTATTTTTCCCACTGACGAGATGATCATGTCCATCATGGAGGACACCCCTTGGGACAATGGGCATCATCATTCTATACTCTTTCTATAACAACACACTCTTGAGAACTACCAACGGATTTCAACTCCGTCGACCGTTGTTGTCATCTCGACTGTTCCCGGATCTGCATATGATGTGTTTGTCGAAGGGAACCTCAGTAATATCTCTCCCATGATTCCCATTGACATATCCGTTAAACCTGGAATCGTCGAAAATGTTCATATTGGAGCTTCGTGTTCCCAAGATGAAATAGTCACCTATACATCCCTATTTAAATATTTTCGTGACATATTCTCCTGGAGCTACGAGGGAATGCTAGGTATCAACCCTGCAATTGTTGTACATGAGATAAAGACATACCCCGGCGCTAAACCCGTCCGGAAATGCCTTCTCCCAGTTCACCCACGTAAAGCGGCTGCTATCAAACTCGAAGTTGAAAAACTTCTGAAAGCCGGCTTTATTTATCCGGTGGCTCTTACAGAATGGGTTTCCAATCCTGTCCCGATTGACAAGAAAGGCGGCAATATTCGTGTATGTGTTGATTATAGGTATATTAACAAATCTTGTCCCAAGGAGAACTTTCCTACCCCCTTCGTCGATCATATTGTCGATGATTGTGCTGGAAGTGAAATATTTTCCCTCATGGATGGTTTCTCCGGCTATAATCAAATTAACATTGCTCCTGAGGATCAACATAAGACTGCTTTTATTTGTCCTTGGGGTACTTTTGCTTATCGGAAACTCCCTTTCGGTCTTAAGAATGCGGGCACCACTTTTCAACGCGCTATGTCTTATGCTTTTCATGATATAAAGCATATCGTTCAACCCTATTTGGATGATTTACCAGCTCATTCTTTGCATAGAGTTGATCACCCCACTCATCTCCAAGCCATTTTCATTCGCTGTTGATTTTACCGGATACATTTAAATCCACATAAGTGCATTTTCTGTGTAGAGTCCGGTCGTCTTCTAGGTTTTACCGTTTCGCATCAAGGGATCCAGGTGGATCCTTTGAAGGTTGAGGCGATTCTTAATCTCTCTCCTCCTTCTACACTGCGCCAATTGCAAAGTTTGCAGGGGAAAGCAAACTTTCTTCGTCGTTTTATCCCTAACTACACCGAGATCACTCGTGGTTTTACGCGGCTACTAAAGAAAGATTCAGAGTTCATCTGGGATACCGTTGCCAACAATGCTTTTGAAACTTTGAAGTTGTCCCTAACACAAGCTCCGCTTCTCTTTCCTCCCGATTACAGTCGCGATTATTTCCTTTATCTTGTTGCCTCAGAGTACACTATTGGCATGGTTCTTGTCCAAGAGGATGATGCACACGACGAACATGTTATTTATTACTTGAGTCGAAGTCTCACAACAACTGAAATCAAGTTTCAACATGTTGAAAAACTGGCCTTGGCTGCCATTCAAGCCATTCAACGCTTTTGGCATTATATCCTCTCATGCAAGACTATGGTGATTTCTCATTGCAACCCTATGCAAAATATTTTGACACGTCAATTGCTAGGGGGAAAATACTCCAAATGGATTGTCATACTCCAGGAGTTTGACTTGGAATTCGATCGCGCCAAGTCTAAGAAGTCCTTAGTTTTTGCTGAGTTGATATGCGATTTTCCTCATTCTGCCACAGAAAATGTAGCAGTTGATTCATTACCCAATGAATCTCTTTTCCTTATTAGCACTGATGATATTTGGTATGGGGATATCATTATATATCTTTAAACCTAGACTTTCCAACCTGCTTTGTCTAGTACTGAACGATGTCGTATACGCTATCAAGCTCATTAATATATTATCCTCGGGGATACTCTTTACCGTCGGGGAATTGAATCTATTTTTCGACGTTGTCTAATGTTTGACGAAGCCGAGAAAGCTCTGAATGACTGCCATTCTGGAACCTGTGGTGGTCATATGTCTGGGTATGCTACTGCCCAGAAGATCTTACGCGTAGGGTATTTTTGGCCTTCTTTGTTTCACGACTGCATTATTTCCGTTCAGAAATGCCATGCCTGCCAGACCTACAATCATAAAATTTGGTCACATCCTGCTCCTCTTCATCCTATGGTCTCAGTTGGTCCTTTTTCGAAATGGGGCATCGATTTCATGACATGTCACCCTCACTCGGCCGGGGGGCATGGTTACATCATTGTAGCCATTGATTACTTTACAAAATGGGATGAGGCGATGCCGACATTCGATAACACTGGAAAGATCGCAGCCTTGTTTTTTTTTAATCACGTCATAGCTCATTTTGGTGTTCCCCAAGCTATCGTCACCGATCATGGTAGTCACTTTAGGAATTTCATGATGTATGAACTTACGAAAAAGTTGGGTCTTCGCCATGATAACTCAACACCCTATTATCCACAAGCCAACGGCCAGGTCGAAGCAATCAACAAAGTTCTCATAACTATGCTTCGACAAATGATAGGAATTCATAAAACAAGTTGGCACACAATGTTGTTTTCGGCATTGTGGGCATACCGGACATCTGTTAAGTCTGCTACTGGGTTTACGCCTTTTCGGTTAGTCTATGGTGTGGAAGCCATTCTTCCTATAGAATGCGAGATACCCTCTCTGAAGCTAGTTGTTGAACTCCTACCCAACACTTCTGCTGAAGAAGAACGTCTATTGTATCTTATGCGATTAGAAGAAAATTGACGTGACACCACTCTAGTAATAGAATCCCAGAAAAAGCATGTCAAGGCCCAATATGACAAGCATGTCAAGCCTCACATCTTCTCTAAAGGTGATCTTGTTCTTCTCTATGAACAGGATCGAGATGTGTTAGGAGCTGGGAAATTCGAACCCATGTGGCGAGGTCCTTATATCGTTCACCGAGTTTTGGAAAAAGGAGCATATGAGTTGGTAGATTATGATGGTATCCCTTTGAGTGAACCCAGGAATGGGTTGTACTTGAATAATTACTATGCATAAATCATCTGTGCACACGTACTTGTATTTTAATGTATCATACTTTGTGTGTATTACTATAGCTTTCTTTTGTCGTTATCTGGTCTCTGCCCTTATGTGACGTTGTGTTTGATTTCCAGATGTCGGAGTCTTCGTTACCCTATATTGTCTTCGCTGATGGTGCTAGACGTAGTACTCAAAATCTTGCTTCCGCTGCGTGGGCAATCTATACCCCAACAAATGAACTTGTCTCTTTATGAGGTGTATGCCTTGGCCGTGCAACCAACAATATTGCAGAGTATAGTGTCGTTATTGAATTATTGGTTGATGCTATCTTGCTCAGAATTCGTCATTTGGTTGTGCGACTTGACTTGCAACTTGTAGTACTACAATTAAGTAATATCTACTCTATTCGAATTCCTACTTTGTTACGGGTGTATTTGCGAATTCGCCTCTTGGAACGTTATTTTGATCATATTGAATATCAACATATTCCTAGATGTCTAAATACATTAACAGATGCATTGGCTAATTATGTATTGGACAGACATTTGAATCATTTATAAATCAAACACATCAAAATTCACACAATATAAAGTAAACCGGTAGAATCCATCTGTATATATAACGATCAAAAGAGTTTTTTACAAAAAGTTTGTCCGAAGACCAAAATGTCAAAAATTGAAGCTTATAGCTTCTACAAAGTGACGTCATGAATGACGTTCATGGTAACACACGAATGCCCTAGCAACCCTATGGAGTAGTCGACTCATAGATGTTGATACCCCTACAGTATGACACTGATCGCGTCGTGGAACCTCTTCCAGAGTCATGTCTGGAATGTCTGTAGTCAGGCCCTCTAGGTTCTGTTCCACCACTTGATAATCCTCAACATACGGTGGTACTGCCGCTACCTCTCCTCGCTGCTATATGGGAGAAGTGTCGGGAGGTCTGTAAGGTCCAACATTTGTGTTATCAGCAAACGATTTTGTATTAGTCTTTGGATGAACATATAAAACAAAAACATTTGAATATGATAAAAAATTCAAAAACATTTGAAAAGAAAAAAAATGTGTGTCCTTCTTACCAAGGTCCCCCCACTGAGCATCCTCTGGCAATGCCAAATCCAGATCTCCTCGAAATCCAGCCCAACATAAGTGTAGTCATCAACCATCAACATCTATGGTTGAAGCTAGTTAAAGAAAGTATCATCATATTTGATGATCGGTCCTGCTACGTGCCGGGCCATGAGCCGACACCATCTTAGCATCAACGGATCCCTGGGATATGGTAAATTCCACTCCACCTATAGCCTCAGTAATGGGACCCGCTCAAGGAAGAAGGATACCAACAAAGATCCATACCTGAATTGCTTCAGGTTGCCGTGTCTGCACTTGGTCAATTGCTTTTTTATACTGCGAAGCACAACATCTGCCCAGTTGAACACTCGAGGCTCAGTACACTCAATAGCATACTAGAAGTAGCTCTATAATGCCATATGAGGAGAATAACTCCCAGCCATCCGAGCTATAGTGAATAGGATAGTACGGAGGGTCAAATCTCGTACCCCCCAAATCGCTACTTTTCCTTTCTTTCTCTCAGCCTCGGGCATGCAGTGTATATGGCAATACTCACTCATCTGTAGCCCACCACCTCTACTACCTGTCAGGCTCACATAGTACCCCCGCCATGACAAACCAGTCAAAAAGTAAATTTCCTCAATGTCTAAGGACAGTGTGTGAAACCCCACATGAAACACCTGTTGTTTAGGGTCCCACATACGCAACAGGTACTCTAAAAGTCTGACCTGGGCCCTCATGCCCCGGGATGCGAAAGTACTTCAAGAGCTCATAGTCTCTCAAAGAAGCTATGGTAGGTGGATGATTTTCGGCCATTTCATTGTCCTCTTCATGTTCCCTTTCGCGCCACTCTAGCACCATTTTGATAGCCAATTATCTACATAAGGAACACAATAAGAGGATTAATAACTTTTTTCATGCTTTGGATATATTTCATTGGCTAAAAATTTAAAAACTTTTTGGGCTTTGCGTTTCTCACAGGTGCCCTGTGTGCACAGTGTGAGAACCTCGCAGGTGGCTTAAGGCTCACCTGCGAGAATGCATCATTCTCGCAGGCCCCATATAGCCTGCCTGCGAGAATGGCAGCGCGCACATAGGGTTTGGAAAATCAACTTAAAAATGCAAATTTAACCAATGAAATGACAAAATTAAACCATGAAACTGTTAAGGACGAAGATCTTACCTAACTTTCGCAGACAGCTTGCTGAATGGTCTCTCGTAGCTACCGCAATCTGATGTCGAACTTGGAGGGTAAAAGAGGGGTTTTTTGAGCTCAATAGTGGAAATGTAAAATGATGTGGTAAAAAAGAGTATTTACTCCTTTTATTTACTTTTACTATATCATTTTGGTTTTTTATGATTATTTATTAATTAAACCCTAATCCCTAATGTCATGTTGAGTGTAACTCTTGCAGGTGTGATGACTTTGATGATCAAATACAGGGATACAGACATGTTTTTCTTTGTTATTACGTATTTTTGATTGTTTTTTATGGCTTTTACATAAAACCTCGAGCGTCATTTTTGTCCGTTCTTGCGCTTGTAAATACATGAGAACGTGATCGAGCATACTTTTATCACTTTTTCAGGCTCAACAAGGTTATACAAAAAAGGAACCCCCCTGGAGTCCTCTTTAAGCTCTTTTCAAACTCTCTAAACATGAAGAGATCGCCGAGCAACCTTGCTATTTTCAGGCTCGATAAACTATTTGAAGTACGCATCTGGTGAGCGATAATTTATCTCTTTTTCGGTATCATCTAGACTATTTTACGAAAAAGGAACTGAGAGAGTTCTCTTTTAAGTGTTTTTCCAAACTCTATAATCTTGAAAAACCTTCGAGTTTTCTATCTCTGGACTCATTAAACAAACATTGAGAGACCCGTGATGGGACCGAACCACTCCTTCTTAGGGTTCGTTAAACATACTCTGAGGGACTCATCCTAAGGATGAGCTTACATCAACAAGCATATGTTATCCTCCTCAAGCTTGCATAAAAATAAAGAGGTACTTGCCAGAAATGGTGGGGGAAAATTTGGGAAAGGGATATGTTTTATCATCATATTGATTGGCAGTAAGTGTCGCTCTTGAACATGACACCCCCTATTCATCATTTGAATCCGGTTTGGGAAATCCATTTTTCTCTCATTCGATTGATTACAAGGTCATTCCCTGTGTTGTCTTTGAGTCAATGCTGCCAAATCATTGGTCATGTCATTTATATGTTCAAGAGAAGTCCATATGAAACCTATATTGAGTCGGCCATCTGCAGTTATCCATTCTCTCCGTGTCGGCCTTCCCTGTGTCCAGTCCAATTCACATCATACTTTGTTCCAACTTCAAAATATGTTACTCATTTCGTGTCATTGATGGGGGATACATCAAGGCCCTCCTGTGACGAGTTTTGTTCCGTCGACTTTAGCTCATTATCCGAAATCAAGACTTAGAAATTATTTGGTACCTTGGAGCTTGAATGCCTCAATGGCAGGTTTCCTCTCTTTCGACAGTGGGTTTACATCATTGAACCCTGATCGAAAGATTCCATCAGATGTTCGAATTCAACTCATTTATTCACACTTGATGGATTGTACTAAGTACCTTGGGAGTCATTGACATCAATGGTGATTTCCCTCGCACTTGTTAATGGTTTCATCAATGACTGGTAATCAAGTGGTTTCTACCATGTTCGACTTCAACACATGTAATCACATGGTTAGATTCGTACTTTGGGCGACGAAATTGAAGACCCTAGATATCATCTTTGTGATCCAGGTTGTGATGGAGTATGTATAATTTGCGACACATAGATCCACTGTGTATGTCATCTTGATTTGAAATTTCTCGCATAGATCCACAGTGTATTTCGGTGGCTATGCTATATTTTGACGGCATGGATCCATAGTGTATGATTGGTGTCCATGACCCATGTCTATAATGTCATCAGTCTGTGATCTGAGTATGGGAATGCCTACCTCAGAATTGATATATATGATATTCTGCAGATGCTTGGTTGTTCATAGGTTTCTGATTAGATGTGCTCCTGGTTCTCGACACACACATGCAACTTACAAAGTCTGTCATTTGTCACTGGTTCCACCCTCATAGTTTTGGGGGCATTCTATTACCCATGATTTTGGTCATCATGATGATGTATTGATGATGGTGTACTCAGGCTCTTCATAAGAACTTTCTCCTGAGAAAAGTTACTTTCTTCTCTTTCCAAAAATATCATTTTTGAAGGAGGTTCGCAGGCTGCTAGTATATTTTCCTACGAGAATGCATGATTCTCACAGGCTACCGTAAGCCAGGGTGTGAGAAGTTCCTCTTTATTAAGCAAGGGAAAAGATGAATTCTCGATGCTTCTAGAAGGGAATCTTCTAGAAGGATGAGATGGCATTCGAATGGTTATCCTAGTACTGGATTCCCTAATATTTTGAGATCATTCTTATCCAAGTAACTAATTCATTCTCTCCTATATATTGAGGGAATTCTCATGGAAAAGGTTAAGCAAGGTTAAGCAAGATTCATTGGAGAATTAGTGAAAGAATTGTGTGAAGGACTGAAGCTACAACATCTTGGAGACTCCAACAAGTTTATCCAAAGGGGTTGATCTTCTTCATGCAAGTGAGCAAGTGTGTGTGTCAGAGCCAAGGGCCATCGAAAGGAAGTTTGCGACATCAAGGCTTAGGTTGTAATCTTTACTTTCCATTAATATGATACAATAATATGTCCCTTTCCCATAAAGTTATTTCCACTTTATTGTATAATTCCTTGATCATATACATAGATTGACCGTTGAATAGATTGTGCTTTCTTCACTTTGGTTGGTTTGTGTTGTAGTGGTCTTGACTGCACAAGAGCACTGGAGCGAAGCAGGAGAAACAAAGACCATAGGAAGTGATTATAAGGTATGTTACTTTTTCTTGCCTCCTAATTAATTCAATGATCGAAATCTATGGAAAGAGTCATGTTCTGTCTTGCTTTGTTCTAGTTCCAGGTGGATCTAGGGAGATCGGTTAGTGTCTGCACCTACGGATTTATCCAATAACAATAGATCTAGTTCATGTGTTTGGTCTAATGAAGGCCCTTGAATTATTTTAAGGATATATAGGTTCAAATCCCAACATCCATCTATCTCTCATTACTTACTTTTTATTTAGCATTAAACACTAACATTTATCTAGGATATGCATTATTCACTTATTTGCATGCATAGGTTAGGCTAATTTCAATTCAACTCTACACTTTTAATGGTATATTTTGGTGGGAATGTAACTAAAGTAGATTTATTTCCTTTTGGTGAGTGATCTGAGTTTACATCCTAGCATTCTCATATCATTTTCCATTTAGATTTTTCAGTTTTTTACCATTTTCAGTTTTTGTTTCTATAGATTTTAGTTTTCCCTAGGTTAGTTTAGTTTCAATATAGATATGCACTTTTAGTGGAAATGTTTTGTGGGAATGTATCTCAAGTAGAGCTCATACCTTTTGATAAGTGATCTAGGTTCAAATCTTGTCATTCCCTTACCATTTTTCATTTTTTACCATTTTCTTTTTTTATTTCCATAATAATTTATAGATAGTTAATGCTAAATTCAACACTAAGTTTGATGCTAAAGTTAGCATTAAACCTAACACTAAATATGAAGAACAATTTTAACATTGAGTTCTACACTGGGAAAATGCTCCAACTTGAAATAAATGCACTATGATTCAGTGTTAAACTCGATGTTGATGCTCTATTTTGTTGTAGTGAGTGGAATTATTTCAAATATATTAGCACAGTGGCTTTAGTACCTCTTGTAAGGTCCAATATGTTAGATTTCAGAGTGCACCCAGACTTGGTGCACATGCACCTCAGGTTTGGTCTACGTTCTCAACAAAATACACAAATTAAAACAGTTTAAATTGTAAACATAAACACACTAAGATTCCTAACACCTTAACACAGCGAAAAATAAACCAAAAATTGAATCAAACACAATACACAAGAATTAAAGCCCAAATATCTTGTTATTAAACCCACAATAATGCTCAAAACAAATGAGCTCCCATACTAGGGAACATGACCCTTTTCTCATACAATAGAAAATGACAAATACTTACAAATTCACCATAGAAACCCTCCGTTTGTGTTCCCAAACCTGGTCAACTTAGATGACTGTTAAGGCCATCACATCAGCCCTAAACTTGTTCTCAAACTGTCACCAAAATTCCAGGACCTTGCTACTGTTCCATCCTTCCTTTGTCATCCAAAATATTCCCTCAAGGGCTATCCAAATCCTGATCCAAAGACTATTTTACAAAGTGGTTGTAACAACCCTCTTCTCTTCCTATTACACATCTGTAATAACCCTCAGATAGCCCTGAAAACTACCCTCAAAAGTCTATTGTTGTACTAGTTTTTACAACCCTAATGGTATCCCTCAGTACTACTACTAGGGTGGTAGTAACAACCCCCAAAACTGCCCAAAAATGCCCAGAATTGTCCTAGTAGACTTCGACCTCCCTAGGACAGCCTCACAGACCTCCAAAACACCCAACCACAATCCTCCATTAGCAGGGCTAGCCTCCTAGGCTAAAAAATTTCCTCTCTTAATCTTGCGACAACCATATATCCCTAGGTAGAACCTCCTGTAAGCATGCTCTATCTTGGATGAGCCTCATACAATCTGTGACTAGGCTCCTCCTAGCAGGCCAAATCCTTGTACCAACTTGAGGCTACCTTTGACACCTAGTTGAGACTTCCTAGAGCCTCCTTAAGCCTGGTTGAGCCCTCTTACAACCCTTAACTACTATGGCTAGCCTCTCCTTCACCTGTTGTCCAACTCGACCCTCATTTTACTTTGGAACCTACAAAAACTTCACAAATATAACAAATCTGAGTCCAACATGGACTCCTATGTAGCTAGACTGAGGTTACCAAATAGCTAGAATGAAATCACCAAGAATCTATACAATTATGAAATATCACATCATCCTTAACTCCTTTATATACAACTCTTAAGGGTGAGTGAAATCCATTAACTTATGTCAACATTAAATTAGAATAGTTTAATCACTCGTGTGGGTGTGAAGCCCCAACACAAGCCCACAAAGCCCATTCTCAAGCCCACAAAGCCCAAACTTCATTCCAAGGGAGTTTTCACCGAAACTAAAGTTTAATCTGGTGCCATCAAATATTCTCACATGCTCGACACCAAGGCCATGTGAGAATACCTGCTCAAAGCTACAAAACATCAACACTCCCTCTTAGCAAGGGAGGTATTCTCACCCACTCCAATATCTCATAGAAGTAACTCTATCTCCCACACTGGATCTGATACAACAACTACTCTCTAATCCACCTAATTGGATGATCCCTCTGTCACCAAAGAAAATCCTAATGTATGTCATGATTCCATCTTGGAATATTCCCTGCTCCTAGAAGCCTCCTTCTTCTGAGCATCCTACCTAAAAATCTCAAACCATGACACCTTCCTGACAGTCTTGGAATATGCCTCTCTCCCATCTAGACCTAAAGGTAGACTCCTTTTGAACGATTGAATCTCCCCTTGATCCTGTTGACTCCCCTTGAAGTTAAACTCCCTCTGAATCCACTGACTCCCTCTGAGGTCATGCTCTCTTTAAGTCTACACAACCTTCATAGCTCCTTGCTCCTTGTCCACTGTCACTCTGCTATTGTTGGTCATGGATCGCATAGGCCGTCCCTTTTTCCTATACACCTTGCTCTCTCTAACTCCAAGACCATTGTTGTGTCTGCGCTATATCCTCTAAAAAACACATGTTAATCTCATAACAAAAATGCATAGCCCTTCTCCTCCATTCTTGAGGCTGAGAATACACTCCTAGCACCCATATCACATTTTCCACTCACAACACATCTCTTGACTTCTTCCAAAATTATGTACTAAATCCCTATACTACATGCTTGGTCCTCATACCAAGATCCACATACATACCTGAGTCATACTCTTGTGAAGATCTCAAACAAATCTCATGCTCCTGTCATGTGTCGATGTTTCCCACTGTATAAGAAACATGGAATCCTCCAAGGCAAGTGTCCTACTTACCCAAGTCACGACCATCCAATGAACGTCTACCTAAGTCCATCACTCAGGTCACAAAAAAATCTCTTTGTCTACACATGTTGTAACTAAACATGTGTCTTCTCTCTGAAACAATCCCAAGATGCAAATGGACACTAAGTCTAGTCCACTCTAGACCTCCACAACTCATCTTTTTAAGTGTCCTCATCCTCCTAGGTCAAATACCTCATATATTGTCACATGCCGACTCATTTTCAAGCATGAAACTCTTTGGCCCAATGAATACTCTATCCCATCAAAATTCCATCCACATGAAGCTATCTCATATGTGCCAAAGCACCCGAGATGCACCCATCACAACTAGCTAAGACAATCCACTAGAAGTCCATCCACAAAGTTGGAAACCCGCCATACAAAATACTACTTTGAACTGAGTTCTCCACCAATCCACCAAAACTCCCAACCCGCCGCACCACCAAGTTGCAATAGTCCACAAATCCTTGCCTAGAATATCTACTCCATGTCTCAAACTAGAGACCATCTAACCTGTTGCTACCTACAATGGTCATTGCAACTCTCTGCCAGAGCTAGCTTCTCAACACTGCTACAACTCCTTCTCCGAGTTGTCACCTATGTAGATAACTCAGATCCAACTTCCCTTCTCAAAACCCCAAGCTCTAATACCATGTTAGATTTTGGAGTGCACGCAGACTTGGTGCACACACACCTCAGGTTTGATCTATGTTCTCAACATAATACACAAATTAACATAGTTTGAACTGTAAACATAAACACACTGATATTCCTAACACCTTAGCACAATGGAAAATAAAATAGCAATTGAATCAAACAAAGTACAAAGGAATTTAAGCCCAAATATTTTTTTCTTAAACCCAAAACAAGGCTAAGAAAAAATGGGCTCCTGTAGCATGGAACATGGTCCTTTTGTCATACAATATAAATGATAAATACTTACAAATTCACCATAGAAACCCTCCTTATTTTTTGTTCCCAAACCTGGTCAACTTGGCTTACTATTTAGGCTATCACATCATCCTTAAACCTATCCTTAAGTTGTCACCAAACTGCTAGGACCCTACTATTATTCCAGCGTTCCTTTGTTGTCCAAAATATGCCCTCAAGGGATGTCCAAAGTATGATCCAAAGAATTTTTTACAAAGTGGTTGTAACAACCATCTTCTCTTCTTTTTAAAAACCTATAATAACCCTCAGATAGGCCTAAAAAATTCCCTCAAAATTTTGTTTTTGTACTGGTTGTTACAAACCTAATGACAACCCTTAATATTGTTGCTAGGGTGGTTGTAACAACCCCCAACACTGCCTAAAAATACCTAGAATTTTCCCAGCAGACTTCGACCTCCATAGGATAGCCTCACAAACCTCCAAAAAACCCAATCATAGTCCTCCACTAGTAGGGATAGCCTCCTAGTCTTAGTGACTACCTCTCCTAGGCCTGTGACAACCTTATCTCCCTAGTTGAATCTCCTGTAGGCATGTTCCATCTTGGTCGAGCCTCATACAAGCTACGACTAGGTTCCTCCTAGAAGATTGAACCCTTGTACCAGCCTGTAGCTACCTTTGGCACCTGACCAAGCCTTCCTAGAGCCTACTCAAACTTGGTCGAACCCTCCTACAACCCTCAATTGTTGCGACTGACCTCTCCTTCACCTACTATCCAACTCAACCCTCCTCATCATTTGGTACATGCCCACAACATCACAAATACAGTAGATTTGAGTCCAACATGGCCTCCTCCATTGTTGGGCTGAGGTTACCAAATATATAGACTGAAATCACCAAGACTAGTCTACACACTTATGAAATGTCACATCATCCTTAACTCCTTAATATACAACTCTTATGGGTGAGTGAAATCCATTAACTTATGTCAACATTAAATTAGAATAGTTTAATCACTTGTGTGGGTGTGAATCCCCAACACAAGCCCACAAAGCCCATCATCAAGCCCATGAAGTCCCAACTTCATTCCAAGGGTGTTTTCATTGAAACAAAAGTGTAATATGGTACCAACAAAGATTCTCACATGAACGACACCAAGGCATGTGAGAATACCTTCCTGAAGCTACAAAAATCAACACAATACACCCAAAACCCATTTTACAGACTCAGATAGAGTTATGAGCAATGCTCAACCTACTTGAATCACTTCACAATAGGTCATTAACTTCACCTTTCCGAACAAATTAGTAGAAGAACAATGTATCACATAAAACTAGAAATGAGTTCTCCCAAGAATTCATGAGAACAATATAGCATATAAAATCTAGAAAAGGGTTTTCCCAAGAACTCATAAGAACAAGACAACACAGAAAATATAGAACAAGGTTCTCCCAAGAGCTCACAAGATTATTGCAACACAAAAAATTCAGAAGTCCAAAAAGTTTATTTCCTCTTCTCCACTAAGTTGGTACCCCCATATTTTCCAACTAACTCCCAATTAATCTTCCACAAAATGGTAATTAGAAATCATAAAATGGTAATTAAAAATCATAAATATGGTTTAGGGAAAAGTTTGGATTAGGGTAAAATAACAAAGGTCACATGATAGCTAATCATAATATTGATCTCAACCCTTTTGTATTTTTAACCCTACTTAAACATTAGGATCACTTATTTTCCCAATAAATCATTATCGTGTCACTTTTCTTCCTCGAAAGGTCTTACAATTTCTAGAGGTTAGGTTATCTAAGTGTTGTGGCTGCAACAACCCCCCTTTTTTGCTTATAAAAGCAAAAGGAAAGGCCCCCCTACTAAAATTTTGATTCTATTGCCTAATCCTCTACTACTTGAACCTAATACTATCATATTCCTACATTGAGGAACTTGGGGGTTTTATCTTGATTAATGACTATCTTTGATGGGTGTTGAATTCTCCTTTTGATCTGATGATTGCAAATGTCTTCATGTTGTTTATTGAACTGTTATGTTTATTGATATTTGTATGATGGATTTGACATGTCATCTCTTAACCTTTTGTCGATTCTGAGGTGCTTGGTGATCTTATGCGGTGATAGGGTTAGTTCCATTGCATGTCATGATTAAATAACTCAAACTTCACATCTTACTGCTGGCATGCTAGTGCTTTATGTTTTCATCTTTATGCCTTCACATGCAGATTCTTATCGCCTATTTCGAACTCTAAGTCTAAATTGCTTGTTGTCGATCCTTCTTTTGAGTTGAGACTTGACACATGTAGTTTCAAGACACTCATCTACCTCCACCATATTACCTCTGAATCAAACTAACAGATTCTTATAAATTGTCTTAAAGGAAGGGAATATATTATTTATTGTATTCACAAATCTTCTTTTAATCACATGGTTGATATATCATTATTGTTGTTTTGTAGGAGAAGGTTTGCAGGGGCACAATGTTCACATGGTTGCTTCAGTCATGAGAGGCCTGTGGGGAAATATGTTGATCCTTGTCTACTACCTTGACCTTGATTCTTCCTAGGCTTCTCCTTGTTGGGAAGCAAATTACCTTCACTTGCAGTTGTCTTGAGGTCTGAATCCTCCACGACTGTTATTCCCACCTTTCCCGCAAGCCTGTCCTTGAGCCTATTCAAATTGGTTTAGATTGGGTCCTCTCTTGGTCTTACCTCTCTCCAAAACCCACACCATAAGTCTATTTAGCCTCTTGATTGTGAGTCCTTGTCGATTTGTTGCCTGATGCATGATAGATATCTGTTGCATTTGTATTACTCATAGTGGCCTAGTGTAGAGGCCTTTTCCTAGACCTAGTCGTGCTCTTGCTCCTTGCAATCTGAGCATGTATGCCCTCTGACATGCACATATTGAATAGGCTAACCTGCGATGTGCACTTTGTCAGATTTGGTGTCCTATTTCCATTTGTTGTTACTTGTGAAGTTAAAACGTCGCATGAAGTGTCGTCATTATCTCTCGTCGCTCCTCCTTCATCGCAGCTAGATCACCACATCCTCGACCTCCATTTGACCCCACTCCTCTCCACAATTCATGGTGTTTCAAATCCTACCCTATACATATTTTTCTAAATTTTAACCCCTAGGTGCGGAAACCTGGCCAATGGAACCTCGACTTGTCTAATTTGTTCCTAATTTTCCGAAAGTTGTAATTATATTATATTATTAATTTTTGTAAATATTTTATTCTAATTTTGTGTATATATATTATTTTATTTTATGTTATTTTTATTCTAATTTAATTTTAATTTTAATTTAATTATATTTTGTTTTGTAAATATTTATGTAGACATTTTGTTTGATTTTATGTATTTAATTTAATTAATTTTTTTTTTTTGTAAACTATGTATGTTTAATAAACTAATCATGTTTACCATTCAACATGTACATATTTTTCTCATAAACGAAAATATAAAAGTAATAAAAAAAATAGAAAAACAAATCAAATTTCCTTTTTAATTTAAATTTTCATGATTTTCATTTTCGTTTTTCAATTTTTTTACTAAACCTAACTTGTACATATTTTACTCTTTTTTACTTTCCCCATTTCTCACATAAACCTAAATGTACTACCCCAAGTCCTACTTTCTAGGGATTTCCTATTTTCTAAGAATTTCTAGAAACTATATTTCAAACCTTATTCCCAAAATGCATTGAAACATATATCAAAACATAATGTGTTCTATGGGAATTTATTAATTAAATAATGATAGAAACATGCAAAAAGAGAGGGGTTGGATCTAATGTTTTATGCTATATATATATATATATATATATATATATATATATATATATATATATATATAATGAAAAATATATAATAAATAAATCATCCCCCACAATCGCACTCCAGAAAGCCCATCGGAGTTCACTCGACACACATTACCATCGCACTTCGAAGAGCCCTTTGGAGTGAGCTCTTTGAAGCTCATCCAATTCTCCTTCACTCAACACTCAAACAAGAACAATATCAAACTTATTTAAATTTGGTTTTGAAAAAGACCGGAATGTGAATTAATTTAATACTTTTTGGGGAAAACTAAGTCATGGGACCACAAATTGTTTTAATAATTTCTTTTTGAAAAGGACCATGAACGTGGAATATTTTAAATTTATTTTTTGGGGAAATGTGCACCCAAGAACATGCCTTATTTTAATATTTTTTTTGGATGGGAAGTCATTGGAATGTGTGCATAATATATTCGTTGTGTTTGGTGTCTGATCATGATGAGCTACGGTTAGATGTTGATAGTCTTTGGGAGTGGGGCAACTCATGTACATATATCCACTCCGAATACCATGACTCCGAAAAGATTTTCGACACGCATTTCCATGTAGAGGTTTGGCCTTTATGTTTTTCGGGGGAAACTTTATTTTTATTTCTTTTATATATATTATTTTTTATTTATTTATTTTGTTTTATTTATCTTATTTTTTACTTAATTTTATTTTTAATTTTTATAGATCTATAATTTTTCGTAGATTAAATGAATAACAAACATGAATGAGCTTAATCGTTAAAAACATGTGTTTCTTCCTTAGAGGTCACAGGTTCAAATCCAACAAGGGGTAGGGTAATTAATTATTTTATTAGTTTTAACCTTGGTAATTTTTATTTTTTATTAACGAGGGGTAATTATTATTTTTTTTTTGTTAAAAATCGTAAATAAATGTAAAATAAATGTAAATAGTTTTCTATTTTTATTTTAAATTATTTTCCTAATGTTTAAAAAAAAAATTAAAAAGGAAAAGTTAGAGAAAATTATGCAACAAGTCGTGGGTCCCATACCCCCTGGGTTTTGAATCAAACTATCCATAAGGGTTAAGCTATCTAATCACTAAGTGTTGATCTCTTATGCAGGTGGGATTTCTCTTTTTGCAGGTTCAAAAATCAATGGTCCAGATTAACCCACGGGCTTGATCAATCATTGTTGAGTGACGATTTTTAAATGACCATAACTTTTGCTACATGTGTCAAAATGAGGCCCGTGATACCTCATTGGAAAGGAATAGGAAAAAGGAACACAATAGTATAGGTCTCCAGGCCAGAAAGGTGACAAAATATTTCAGAAAATGAAGAAAACAACATACCAAGAATTCAAAGGAAAAAATGGCCATGCCAACTTCCAACAATCATATCCGGGGCTACGGGCGACGAAATTAGGCCCAGGATGGCTCACTGGAAATTTGGAAAGGAGAATAAAATGATGTAACAACAAGTTTTGGAAAATGTTGAGAAAAAATGGTCTAAAAATGAAAAACATAGATGAAACCTGAATCTGATTGAAGAACCGACTATGCATACTTCAAGAAGCCATATCTTAAGCTACGAGCAACGAAATCGAGTGAGAAATATCTCAATGGAAATATGAGACAGAGGAGAATCATTTAGAAATATAAGAATCAATAGACATAATCTAGAAATACCCATAAACCTCCGAGGAGAAAAATATAACTCTAGTGGATAGAGTCAATGATTATTTTTTAATGAATATCATTTGTAAATTGCCAGAGGGAAAAAATGATCACTCATGAGTCTGTTCAACTTCTCTTTGTAACACTCACATGTTCATTTTCAAAATGTGAGAAAATAAATGGAAGGAAAAGGAAACAAAGAGTCATGAAAACTAAAGAGTCTCTCTCTTGTCTTATAAAAGAAAATTCATAGGATAAAGCTGACACTTTTTCCCTTTGTAACAAAATATGGTACTATTATTTCTGATTAATAAAGAGCATGATGAATTTTGGAAATACGTGATGTTGATGGATGTATTGGAGACTATTCTTGATGCATTTTTATTCTAGTTGAGTAGATAGTATTATATTGTCTGAACTATTTCTGCACTTTGTTTTGTTTGCTTATGTTGTCACATGTTTCCTTGTGGGTATATAAATGATGTTATGGATGTATGGTAGAACTATTTGTCTATGTATCTATAGCATTTTTGTTTTCATTTATTATTAGAATAGTTGAACTATTTCTGGTTCTGATGGTGTTATCTTTTGTTGTACTCATTCTTTTAGTGTTTCTCCCTAGATATGTTAGAATTAGTTAGATTATATTAGTTTGCTTATAGTTAGATTAGCCTTAGGATTAATTAGAACCCTTTGGGGGGCAGTCTGTTGTCTTTCCTATTTTATTATTTTATTTCTGAGAGACAACGAGGCCCATATACTCATGGGAAACGCTACACCAAACACGAGTAGGGCTAATTGGTACCTGCCATCGGGCATTCTCCCTTATGTGTTTGACATGCCATTCGAACCTGTCAATAGAAATGGTGCTAGAAGGAGGGATATATGACAAGTTGAGCATGTGGAGTCATTTTCAATTTTTATTTTAATCTACTAATGGCCCCATCACATATCCCTTTATGGAGGTATTTTTCCAGTATTGTACCTCCCAAACCTCCTAGAGATATTTTACATTTCTTGTCACAACTTAAATTTGATGGTGAGGGTGAAATGTCTACATCTAGACATGCTTTACATTTTTGGAAATTTTATTGTTCTCACAATATTAATAATGATAGTGCCATTCACAGGATTTTCACTCTCACTTTTGCAAGTCGGGTCAAGAGTTGGTGCAGACTTTATTGGCTGCCTCTATTCACACATGGGAAAAATTTACGTGTGGATTTTTGCATGCTTTTGATAATTATGATTATGATGATTTGTGTGCAGAGATATTAGAGATTAGGAAGAACAAAGATGAATCTCTTTAATATTTTTTTATCATATTTACTCATATTTTCTATATAGTTTTTTGGATGATAGGTCCTCTAACAGTGATTTGATTTCCTTTTTAGTTTCTCTTGATAATGAAATAGACCAACTAGTGGATGAATAATCTAAATCATGTTTTAATGTTCTTTTACATGTTGATTTATATTTAACTAAAGATGTTGCAAATAATAATCCCTTAGTTGAACTCCATATGTCTGTATCTTTCTTTACTATGGGGGATATAGGTCAGATAGAGAATTATTTTTCAAAAGAAACATATGTATCCTCCCATCACTCCATTCCTCCTTCCATTCCTTGTGACGAAAAATATACCTCTTGTGTAATAAGTTTGAGTTCATATTTTTCTGCAGCTGACCAAGAGGAGGCTTTTTTTGTTGATAACGAGACACTTTAGGTCACACCGATGGTTATGTTAGGTTCTCATTATCCTATCTCATCTTTTCCATCACAAGAAATTGAGGATGGAGAGATGGAGAAAAACTTGAAAGATGGTCATTTTATTAATGAAGAAAATATAGTGATTCAGATGGATGTCGATGGACACCTACCTATTCCAACTGGTTCATTTTGGCAGTTTTTCTAGTTTGGCAATCTTTTCCTAGTTTTAGGGTCACCGACTTCCGGGGTCGTTTTGAAGCCCTAAACAACATTTTTAGGTCTCACCACAATCAAACTGATAATTTAGTTTGAGTATGATGGAAACATGTGCATTCCTCGGATAGACCTTTCCAACGGGATATCGTGCGCCTAAAATGGAGATCATATGCAAAAGTTATGACCCCGGGAAGTTGATGCACTAGCTTACCCCAACGAGGCCCACATGACTTTTCGCACTTCATCTCCTAGGGTTAGGCTTTTGGATGTATAGGTTTTTGGCATTCATGTTTATTTTAAAAAGTACTTCAAAGCCTCATTGTACTCATCTTCTTGCGAATGAGCACAATCGTCACATCTCTTCTCAGATATAAGTCACCACCATTCCAGCATGCTTGTTTTCCATTGCATTTTACAGTTTCAATTTATTTCCTTATTGAATAGAAACTAGTTTTACTATATTTCTGTTATTCTATGTTACACATATTTTAATAATAATCTATATTCATTTCGTTCTGCTCATAAAATCTAGATCAGTGGTATCAAAGCGGTCTGCTCCTTGTTGTTCTTAATGCATGTCCCCAACGAGGTTAGGGTACAAAGAATTGAGTCTCGAGCTTGTTTCTATTGAGGACAAGAGCTCTTACACACCCAAGCGACCTCTCATGGTGGGATAAAATAAAGATGACGAGACAAGAGATCCTTTCAAATGTTGCTCGAGGAAGCCCTCACGCAACAGAGGAACGAGATGATGGATATTTTTGTGGAAATCCTTCAACAACTCCCAACACGTGACGCATATTCCTCAAGTGGAGGTGCCACCCCCTTAAAGGTACAAATCAACTTTTCGAATAGAGAAAATATTACTTTTGCGCTCCTCAAAGGCATTCCCCATGTCTAAGATTGGTGGGAAAATTTCTATGAGAAAAAGGAAATAGAGGAAACCTCATTATTTACAGTCATGGTCACTTGGGAGTCCTTCAAGGATCCTATTAAGGAAAAATACTACCTTTTCGGAAGTTATGACGACCTGTACACAAATTGGACCACACTACGACAGAGAAGAGACCAAGCAGTGCCCAAGTTCACAAATATCTTCCATACCTTGTGCTCCAAGCTGGGTATCAAATATTATGAGCGATATATGGTGCTCAATATCGTGGTGGTATGCATAGATACGTATATTCCAAAATGGATTTTTTGGACATCTCATCCTTGGATGCGGCCTACCAATATGCTGTCAAAATCGAGTAGAAGATTAAACAAAAGACACGGAAATTTGGGCATGGGATGAACCAGATTTTATGAGCAGAACAAAATGACTACAGATTATTAACAGGTTCTTAACACAAAATAAAAGAGATACAATAAAACTGTTTTTCTATTCAATAAGGAAATAAGATGAAATTGTAAAATGCAGTGGAAACAAGCTTGCTGGAATGGTGGCAGCTAATCTCTGAGAAGAGATGTGACAGCTGCACTCATTCGCAAGAAGATGATTACAATGAGGCTTTGAAGGAATTTTTACAATAAACAAGAATTCCAAAAATCTTAGACATCCAAAAACCTAACCCTAGGAGATGAAGTGCCAAAATTCATGTGGGCCTCATTTGGGTAAGTTAGTACATCAACTTCCCGTGGTCATAACTTTTGCATACGATCTCCGTTTTAGGCGTATGATAGACCGTTGGAAAGGTATCATAAAGGAGATTAATTTTGGGATAAATATGGAAGGAAATTATATATTTCTCCCTATTTTACAAAAAACATCGCTTAGGGCCTCAAAATGGCTCCGGAAGTGAAAAACTGCTAAAAATAGTAAATTACCGAAATTGGCAGAAAACTATTTTGAGCTAGTTGGAAAAGGTGGGTGGCCACTGATATCCACCTGGATCATGGGAAACCCTCATATAAAAATCAAGTAAAGGGCGGACCCAACCCATAACAAAAAGGACAAAGAAAATATGGATAGCCTCAGGAAAAATAGTCTAAGCCACAAGCAAAGAAGGACACCAAAAAGACAAAGATACCAGGAAGTGGTGCAACTTCCATAAGTTCCCATGGAATAACACTGTTGATTTCCGCTCAAAGAATTCGTTGGTGGCTGAGGTGAAAGCCTTTGATTCAGATACAGGTTCCAACTTTGAGTCATAACTAGAAAGGGGGAGACAGATCATTGACGCGGAACCCAGTGCTACCACCAAGCTCCAGCCCAGTGAACCAGATGAGCCAGAGGAAGGAAAACACATTTTTCATTCACAAATGTGGGTGAAGGGTACCCCATTACACTTCATCATTGATAGAGGTAGCCATAAGAACCTCATCTCAGTAGAGGTCTTCAAGTGGCTATCCCTGCCGACAATGCTTCACCCACATCCCTACACCATTGGATGACTCTGCTAAGGAAGTGATCTCCGCTTCATCCAAAAATGTCATTTGCCATACACCATCAAGCCCTTCAAAGATGAGGTATTGTGTGATGTTACCCCTCTCAAAGTTTGTAATGTTCTTTTGGGCCAACCATATTTATGGAAAGTCATGGTGTATATGACTCTAGGCCTTGCAATGTTATTATTACTTTGAATAAGAAATTTTATAGGATACTCGAGGCAATCCCACCTAGTGCTATTTCCTTGATCTCTGCCAAGCAATGCAGGAAGGTCATCTATCAGACCGAGAATTTTTTCTTCTTCGTGATTCTCTCTCTGAGTGAGTGAAAGATCATAGCCACATCTAGGGCCTCCGTGACCAACCTCTCCACATAGCAAAATAAATTACATAAGGTCGTGGAAGAATACTCATATATCTTCTCCTCACCTACCGGGGTACCTCTACACTGTTAAGTCAATCATCCCATTGATTTGACCCCCGACACACCACTTCCCAATGGACCACTGTACCATTGTTCTATGTTATAGAATGAGGATATCAAGCGATAGATCCAAGAACTACTCCACAAGGGGCACATCCGCCCCAAATCCTTTCCTTGTGGGAGCCTAATCGTGTTGGTGAAAAATAAATATGGGACCTGGAGACTCTACATTTATTACTGGTCCCTGAATAAAATCATATCTAGGAACTGGTACCCGATTCCCCGAATCGATTACCTCCTTGATCAACTCATGGGGGCCAAGTACTTCGGTAAGATTGATCTGAATTCAGGATACCACCAGGTCCCAGTAGAACATAAATATGTATGGAATACTTCATTCAAGTCAAAAGAAGGTCTTTTTGAATGGTTGTTCATTCTCTTTGGTAAGAAAAATGCTCCAACAACTTTCATGAGGATCATGGACGATATCCTACGACCATTCACCAATATTTTTTTAGTGGTGTATCTGGATGACATCCTCATCTACAACAAGAATTGGGTGAAGCACTTGCATCTAATTCAGCAGGTTCTGCAAACCCTGCGACAACACAACCTATATGCCAACTTGGAAAAATGATCCTTCGGCATGGACAGGGTCCATTACCTGGGCTACATTGTTGATGAACATAGTGTACATGTGGATCCAACCAAGCTCCAGGTCATCCCTAATTGGCCAGCGCCAACCACACTCACTAAGCTTCAGAGCTTCTTGGGCCTTGCCAATTTCTATCGCAGGTTCATGTTGGGATTCTCCCATATTACATGGGCCCTCAACCAAGTAACCAGGGGTGGTGGTAAGGAAAAAATTGTGTGGGGATTATCCCAACACCAAGAGTTCTGTGATTTGAAGCAACACTTGTGCTCATCCCTAGTACTTTCATTACTGGACTTGCAATATCCCTTTGGGATCGAGACAAATGCTTCAAACTATGTTGTGGGCATCGTTCTCACTCAGCACGACCACCTCATGGCCTATCAATGCGAGAGACTATCATATGTTGTCCTTAAGTACCCTACTTATGAAAAAGAAATGTACTCCATTGTGTAAGATTTCCACCAGTGGAGATATTACATTCTTGGGAAGGAGACAGTCATCCAAACTGATCATAAGCCACTTCAGTTCATGTAGACACAAGGAAAATTGCAGAATGACCTCCATCAGAAGTGGTCCACATACTTGAAGTAGTTCCACCTCATCATCAAGTATAAAACATGAAGTACCAACCAAGTCACTGATTTCCTCAGCTGACCTCCAGTCGTGAAACTCACCACAGTGTTAGACTCTTGTGACCACGATATCTCCAGATAGCCCCACCTCTATGAGACTGACCTTGACTTCGCCACCACCTACCAAATGTTGGGCGCAAACTCAATTGTCTCTAATTTCCATCTTTAGGATGAGTTGTTATGCCATCTGGGCCATCTATGTGTTCCATCAGGCAAGCGAGCAAAGATGATTTGGGAATCCCACTATAGTCGAGTGGTAGGACTCTTCAGCGTCTAAAAGATAGTGGTAGTACTACAGAAACATTTCTATTGGCCGAAACTTCGAGAAGATGTTGGAAAGTATATCATTTCCTTCACTGCCCGTGCTATTGCAAAACTGACCACTAAGAAATAGGGCTTGTACACCCCTCTACCTACTCCTGACAAGACATGGGAATCCATCTCAATGGACTACATTTTGGGACTTTCATCCACCAAGAGGGGAAATGACTATATTTTTGTGGTTGTTGATCGCTTTTCCAAGATGGATATTTTGGTTGCCTTTAAGAAGAGCATCACAATAGAAGCCACTACGAAGATCTTATTTGAACGAGTATGGGTACATTTTTGAATCCCACAAAAAATTATCTCAGATTGGAACAATCAGTTCCTCAACACATTATGGTCGAGACTCTGGTCACTGTTGGACACCAATCTCACCAAATCCACTGCTTTCCACCCCCATATAGATGGCCAAAATGAGGTCGTCAATCAGATGATTGTGCATATCATGCACATGTACAATTCTAAGCACCCCTGCACATGGGATGAGAGTCTTCCCTATGTTCAACATAGCTACAACCGATCCCTACATAGCTCAACTAGCCACAACCCCTTTCAAGTGGGGTTGGAATTCTAACCATTGGGTCCCATGGATGTTGCACTACCTGTCGCGACCACCTCGATCGAATCATCCCCTGCTTCAACTGAAGCTGAAAAATCCACCTGGTTCATGGAGAAGATCCAACACATCCACCAAAAATTTCAATATAGTTTACAGAAGTCCAATTCGAAGTACAAGCAGTGCCATTATCAACAACGGGTGCCACATAAGTTTCAGTTGGGAGACAAAGTTTGACTGCACTTGTAGAAAGAACGCCTTACAGGGCCCCATCGGAAGCTTTTCCCACACCTTTATGAAACTTAAACCATCACCAAGGATATGGGTGACAATGATTTTGAGGTCAACATTCTCCCTTTCCTTGTCCTATACCCAGTGTTCAACGTGGCTCTCCTTCAACCATATTTTGCACCATTATTGGATGCCTCAGAGATAGCAGAACAATTGACACCAACAGAGCTCAACCCTAAATGCATGCAACAAGAATCCAGTGATCATATTGTGGACACACATTTCAAAGGAACTCGATAGAAAAGGATCCAACTTTATCAAGTTGTCAAAGCAGGGCAACTCCTACACTAAGGCAAGTGGCTCACCTCAGGAAAAATTCACCAGGAATTTCCTTATCTGATGGGGGAAATCAATGTAATGGAGACCATTTATTCCTAAGGGGGAAGGATTGATCTATATGGATGTCGGTATCCTCCCACCTATTCCAACTGGTTCATTTTGGTAGTTTTTTCCTAGTTTTCGGGTCCCCGACTTCCAGGACCATTTTGAGGCCCTAAACAACATTTTTAGGGCTCGCCACAATCAAAATGTATATCGAGTCAGAGTCTAACGACAACATGTGCAATCCTTGAATAGACCTTTCCAATGGGATATTGTGCACCTAAAATAAAGTTTTTATGCAAAATTTACGACCCCGAGAAGTTGATGTACAAGCTTACCCCAACGAGGCTCACATGACTTTTGGCACTTCATCTCCTAGGGTTAGGTTTTTGGATGTCTAGGTTTTTTGCATTCATGTTTATTGTAAAAATTCCTTCAGAGCCTCATTGTACTCATCTTCTTGCGAATGAGCACATTCGTCATATCTCTTCTCAGAGATAAGCCGCCACCATTCCAACGAACTTGTTTTCCACTACATTTTACGTTTTCAGCTTATTTACTTATTGAATAGAAACCAGTTTTACTGTATCTATGTTATTCTATGTTAATAATCTTTTAATAATAATCTGTATCATTTTGTTCTTCTCATAAAATCTAGATCATATAGACACTCATGAAATGAGTTCTTCCTCACACATGGATAAAGTGGAATTAGTTATTTTTGATTCGGATTGTCCAATTGTTACAAATTCTCCTTGTATAACTAAAATAGAGAAAGAATGTTTTCCTATAGTTGATGGATTATTTATTAAGACTTATTTTTATGAGGATTCTTGTGATTTTCTTCCTGATTCTAACCATGAGCATGCTATGAAATACATTTCAGATTCTCAGATTTTGTAGGAGGAAAAAAACCATGCTAATAATCTCACTTCAGGAGAAGAAATAAACATACAAGACATACCTATTTTATCACAACAATCCACCTTTTTCTTGCATGAGGAAAATATTTTTGAAGGAGAAAATGTAGATTTTGAAATCATACCTAGTGTGGAGCCTACCCATTCACAATCAAACATCGATGTTCTTAAAGAGGAGGAACAACCATTCAGGGAGTCACTTTATGAAAATCCCTCTTGTTCCATAGAATCTTTTCATTCTCTTAATTCTTCCACTTATTTCTATTTATATCTTGATTTTTTTAATGGTTTAACTTTGTAGGAAGCCAACCATTGTTCTATTCAAATAAATTCAATGGGGTCAATAATTTCTTAAGTACTTGATGGTGGTGATAGGAATACATAATATAGAGAGGATAGGGCCTCTTCCCATGAATTAATCACAACCAAGTCTTATCAACCTTTTTCATGGGATGAAGAGAATTTTGTAGCAAATGAGTATCAAAGGATGTCTTCTTCTTTTCTTCTTCACTTTATATAAATAGAGAATATTCTTGTTCAAGTATCCCTTTACTTGATATTGTTGATACTAGTGGATCTCACCATTGTTTTGAATATATCTCTTATACCATGGTGGGTACTAGCCCATGTATATCATTTGATCCCACTAGTTTATCTTAAGTTAATGGTTATTTGAAGTGTGAGTCTAGGGAGGCTTTCCAAGACAATGAGACACTCCAATTTACAATGATGGTTATGTCAGGTCCTCATTCTTTTGCTTTTTCTTCATATATGAATAAGTTTATAAGCATGGATATTCTCTCACCAAGCACACTTCACACGGATTCTATGCATGCTTCTCATTTGATATTCTACTTTCCATTGAACTCCCTCCATCAATTATATGATAGTAATGTAATTTCTCATGATAGAATTGAAGCATGGTTGGAAAGATCCTACTTAGATATATTTTCCATGAATTATCATTGTCACATTTCTAATATAGTGGATAGAGTTTGTCAAGTTTTGATTTTTCCTATCTTTACTCTATTTTTATTCCAAGTGTTTTTATTAATATTTTCTCTTGAACATGTGTTTGCAGGCTTGGGATTACAAGGATGACTACATTCGCATTGTGAATTTATATAGTTCATTTTTCAACCATTGTAGCATAGAGGAGGAGTATGGTAGAATACGATAGTATTTTTTATCCTTTACATAGTTTAGCCTTTCTTTCTAGTTTAATTAGTTTTTTAGTTTGCATTCTCTTTTCATTATTTTTGGATGATCAATAAATGAATTCTCAACAGAGGTGGAGAGAAATAGAAGGATTTCACACTAATTTTCCCTTAATTGGAATTTTTCAATTTAATTTTGATATGGGAAAAATTTACTCCATCACATCCTCAAATGTTTCTATGTGTTGGGTAATTTTCAGATCATTAATATTATGAACATCATTTTTCAAGCATTGGGGTATTTCACAAGTGGGATATTTTATAAAGGATACTATTTATTCCCTCTTGTAATGAAAATGGACACTCAGATCTATCTCATGCTCATATCCACATGATTCTAGTTTGGAAAAAATTGCTTGACTGAGATTCTTATGAGTTTTAGGTTTGTTGTACGACACACAGTAAATGAAAAGTTTGAGTGACTAATTTTACCCATTTGAGATTGAAACCACTCAATTCCTTACATTTATTTGGATGATTATTTTGGATTTGGAGTTATTCAAATGCTTTCTTGAACATTGAATCTTTTCATCGATTACTTTCATCCAACATGAATTTTCTGCATAGACTTGCTTAGCATAGTGAGCTTAGCTTACTTTTATTTCGTTTGAGTTATTTTATTTCAACACCTTTAGTTTTAATTTATGGGCATTGGCTGCACATGTCTTATGCTCTGTTCAATTAATTTCTCAGCGAGGATTTTATCTTTTGCCTTGCATCTTTCTTCACCCAAGTTTCCTCTTATACAAAAACAACATGGGATATTCATTCACAGTGTCTAGATACATGTTTTTCATTTTTGGACACCATGGATATTTAAATATCTTTGTTGATATCTTTTCAGAAAATTACTTGGAAACCAATCTTTCTATTCCCCAACTCACTGATTGATCAAACACTCATCTTAGTACTGTCGATTTAATGGATTTTTAGACCTGATATTTTCGTGAAGAGTATCTTCCATCCTTCATATATGTTGATTTTTGGTCACTCATTATGGTTACATTCTTGAGAAATATTATTTTTATCATGGCCAATAACTATACACTTATTTCATGTTGAACCCATTCAAATCCTTGGGAGTTGTAAATAACTTGATGGAATATCTCCATGCAACTCCTAAGATTCTAAATTTTGATTTTTCAATAGTTGTTTTCATTTTAGCCATGGTAATAATTTTCAAGATGTGAATTCCTTGTGGGCTATAACTCATCAATCTATTGAGCCCCACACTCTTCAACACTCCTCGAACTCAAAACTACTCTATTCATAAATTGGGAAGATAAGCATGTATGGGCTCATGCTAGAACATCTTTTATTGGATCTTTATTATTCATGAGCTTGTTGATTTTTTTTTTCGTATTCCACTTTCTCATTCTTTGAGAAAAAAACCTATCTAGTGGAGAGACAAGCTATAGACTCTTCTTTTTCATTTCACTTTCTTCTTATTAATTGACATGTGTAAGCTTGAGGAAGTGGAATTTATGGTTTCTCTACTTGGAACACTATGGATAGCTTGAAGCTATCAATTTCATTCACTTTCCCATCATGTCAATCGTATCATCCATTAGAAATATGATCTTACTCAATTTATTCAATTTTGATTTCGAATTATATTTTTCATTTGTGTTGGGGAAGTCAATCCATATAGATTGTGACCTGAGATAATTTGTATAATTTAAGAGTATCTTAATTTATCCCTTTTCATAATGATTTCCTCTTGCCTCTCACAAAGATGAAGATGATCATGCTAATGTTTCACATCATTGTAATCAATAATCAAGGGATACACATACCTTGGGGTGCAATGTTAATAATCTTTGAATCATATTTTTATGACTGAGGTTTGTTGATAGATTGGTAGCTTGGAAAGATAGATGGGATTGAATTCTTATGGTCTTGTTTGCTTAACTTGATTGGTTTTGATTACAGGAATGAGATGAAATGTCTTGAAGATTCAAATCTCACAACAATCAACAACACTAAGTCTTTTATTGAAGGGAATATTGAAAGAAAAAACATAGTGCTCATTTCTTAGGAAGAAGGTTGTGATATTTGGCTGAATGCACAACATATGAATACTTGATGACGACACTAACCTTTACACAGAGTTTTCTGACAACTAACTCAGTTTAAGTTTATATTAGATAAGTATGATTTGATTAGGATTAGTTTTAATTTCAGTATTTACTTTTATTTTTTAGTTTAATTTCATTTCAATAAGTTAGTCATTTAAGAGAAATATTTCTTCTCAAAATGTCTAAGAGATTATCACACATTTCTCTTTTGTATGCAGGTTGGGAAAATGGATTATGCAACCAACAACCCTGAATTTTTTCTCTTGGAATGAAGGAAACATAGGGAAGTCTTAATCTGAACTTGACTACTCAAATTCCTTTGTCACATTTTATGATTAATAAACCAAGATTGTCACCAATTCAACAACAGATCAAAAATATATTATATTCATTTATTCATATATTTTTTTCTGATCTAGTTGATGTTTGGAGTCATTTTAATGACTATTTTGATGATGACCTCCATAACTATCATTTTCCCTCTTTGCCTTACCACACTGAATTATTTGGATCTATGTACTTAATGATTATCTTTTGTAGCAAAGAGAAAATGGTGCTTTGGTGAGAAATCTGAAATATATTTTCTATTGAAAATTAATTATTTTCAAATATGCAAAGAAATTGCTCATGTCATGGAATCTTAGGAGCTTATGGGTTTTTTGAATGTTTCATGTAATTGGTTTTTTGAAAATATATTTTGATTGACCATCTACATTATCTCATTGTGCTAGATTCCCGAAAAATTGTTTTTTTGCACTGAATGAAAGAAAAATTGTATGGATGCTTTGGAGTGGAGAATTGTGTTGAAAATCTTTTCCACTAAATCATCAATTCTCATACTCTGGTTTGTTTTTAGTTCATATTAGAAACTCTGGGAATATTTTCATTGGGCTTGATATTGAATGGTTAACAATTTTTTATTTTTTATTTCCCTTGGCTTACTTTTCGATCTTTCACTGAAAAAACTTCCATTTTTGTTGCACCAGATTTGTTGTTGGATGTTGATTTCTCTTCTTGTCTTTCAACTAGTTTTCATCCTTCCTTAATGACTGAAATTATAGATTTAGAATTCATTTAATTTAGTTTTATTTTCTTGAATATACTTCTTATTTCAGTTTTTCTTTCTGCTTGTAAAGAGCACTTCCATCTTTTAAGTTGAATGTTGGGTTTGTTCCCTAAGATAATTTGACTGCTTAGTATGTTTTGAGGATTACTCTTTAAATTTGAGTAAGGGGCTGGTGTAATTCTGGTTACATACTGAAGAATAGTTTTTACAATTCATAAGATGCGTGGGATTCTCTTTCTAAATGGACATTCATAAAGTTCTCGGTTGTAGGTATGGACTAATAGTTGTGGTGGAACACATGTGTCTACTAAGCATACCATGGTAATCCATAAGTATAGGAAAGTGTCTATCCACCCTTTTCTTTGAGCCCCATCCACTTCACATTAATAAAATGGCCAATACTATGATGGTTTTTAGGGATACCTATGGGTTAAAATAAATTCCATAACATCTGTTGGATTACCGAGAGGGCGGGGTGAATAAGTAATAGAACAATTTAATCCTTTTTCACCATAAAATGCAAATGTTATATCAGTGTAGCATTATCATCCAATAATTTCAAAGTAAATAAACAATAAACACATGAGAAATCACACACATACACAATACACCAGTGTTTTATGTGGAAACCCAAAATGAGAAAAAAACCACAGAATGCTTTTTCTTATATGTCTTTAATAATTACATTCATTGGAAGCACCAACTTCCTTTGTTTTCCATCTGCAACTGGATGGAGGCTCCAACCCCCTAATTTCTATGGCTACAACCTAAGGGAAGATCCAACTCCCAAAATATCTTGCTACAACCAGAAGGAGGCTACAACCCCCTATGTTCTTCGACTACAACCAGAAGGTGGCTACAACCACCTGTCCTTGCCCCGTCCAACCACCCTGAAATATAAGTAGAATGATGGAACCACTGTCACACTATCACTGTGAGATATACTGTTGTAAAAATGTACCAATCAACATGTAATCAGGTTGTACCATAAACAAGTGCATCAACCATGCACCAACCTATACCAAACAACCTGTAATCAACCTGTACCATAAACAAGTGCATTAACCATGCACCAACCTATACCTCAACCTGTACCATCAACGAGTGCATCAAACATGAACCAAATATGTACCAATCATGCATAAAATACACATAAAATATGACTCATCAAAATGTACCAACATCATCAACTATACACCTCATGTATGTGCCAACTCATTAACTACTTGTCTCAACCATGTACCCAACATGTACCTCAACCAAAAGGCCTCATCAATTTCATCATCCAAATCTGATTTGTAACTCTGTAATAGAATAGTGTATATGATATATGATCACATACCTGCAAACCTTCCTTATCTTTAACAACAAGAGACTAACATTTTCATCAAACTTTACTTTAGTCTCACATGACTAGTTTTGGATTAGTCAACAACCCTAACTT
>ML800328.1:213794-227772 GCA_009831015.1 Picea engelmannii
AGAGATATTAGAGATTAGGAAGAACAAAGATGAATCTCTTTAATATTTTTTTATCATATTTACTCATATTTTCTATATAGTTTTTTGGATGATAGGTCCTCTAACAGTGATTTGATTTCCTTTTTAGTTTCTCTTGATAATGAAATAGACCAACTAGTGGATGAATAATCTAAATCATGTTTTAATGTTCTTTTACATGTTGATTTATATTTAACTAAAGATGTTGCAAATAATAATCCCTTAGTTGAACTCCATATGTCTGTATCTTTCTTTACTATGGGGGATATAGGTCAGATAGAGAATTATTTTTCAAAAGAAACATATGTATCCTCCCATCACTCCATTCCTCCTTCCATTCCTTGTGACGAAAAATATACCTCTTGTGTAATAAGTTTGAGTTCATATTTTTCTGCAGCTGACCAAGAGGAGGCTTTTTTTGTTGATAACGAGACACTTTAGGTCACACCGATGGTTATGTTAGGTTCTCATTATCCTATCTCATCTTTTCCATCACAAGAAATTGAGGATGGAGAGATGGAGAAAAACTTGAAAGATGGTCATTTTATTAATGAAGAAAATATAGTGATTCAGATGGATGTCGATGGACACCTACCTATTCCAACTGGTTCATTTTGGCAGTTTTTCTAGTTTGGCAATCTTTTCCTAGTTTTAGGGTCACCGACTTCCGGGGTCGTTTTGAAGCCCTAAACAACATTTTTAGGTCTCACCACAATCAAACTGATAATTTAGTTTGAGTATGATGGAAACATGTGCATTCCTCGGATAGACCTTTCCAACGGGATATCGTGCGCCTAAAATGGAGATCATATGCAAAAGTTATGACCCCGGGAAGTTGATGCACTAGCTTACCCCAACGAGGCCCACATGACTTTTCGCACTTCATCTCCTAGGGTTAGGCTTTTGGATGTATAGGTTTTTGGCATTCATGTTTATTTTAAAAAGTACTTCAAAGCCTCATTGTACTCATCTTCTTGCGAATGAGCACAATCGTCACATCTCTTCTCAGATATAAGTCACCACCATTCCAGCATGCTTGTTTTCCATTGCATTTTACAGTTTCAATTTATTTCCTTATTGAATAGAAACTAGTTTTACTATATTTCTGTTATTCTATGTTACACATATTTTAATAATAATCTATATTCATTTCGTTCTGCTCATAAAATCTAGATCAGTGGTATCAAAGCGGTCTGCTCCTTGTTGTTCTTAATGCATGTCCCCAACGAGGTTAGGGTACAAAGAATTGAGTCTCGAGCTTGTTTCTATTGAGGACAAGAGCTCTTACACACCCAAGCGACCTCTCATGGTGGGATAAAATAAAGATGACGAGACAAGAGATCCTTTCAAATGTTGCTCGAGGAAGCCCTCACGCAACAGAGGAACGAGATGATGGATATTTTTGTGGAAATCCTTCAACAACTCCCAACACGTGACGCATATTCCTCAAGTGGAGGTGCCACCCCCTTAAAGGTACAAATCAACTTTTCGAATAGAGAAAATATTACTTTTGCGCTCCTCAAAGGCATTCCCCATGTCTAAGATTGGTGGGAAAATTTCTATGAGAAAAAGGAAATAGAGGAAACCTCATTATTTACAGTCATGGTCACTTGGGAGTCCTTCAAGGATCCTATTAAGGAAAAATACTACCTTTTCGGAAGTTATGACGACCTGTACACAAATTGGACCACACTACGACAGAGAAGAGACCAAGCAGTGCCCAAGTTCACAAATATCTTCCATACCTTGTGCTCCAAGCTGGGTATCAAATATTATGAGCGATATATGGTGCTCAATATCGTGGTGGTATGCATAGATACGTATATTCCAAAATGGATTTTTTGGACATCTCATCCTTGGATGCGGCCTACCAATATGCTGTCAAAATCGAGTAGAAGATTAAACAAAAGACACGGAAATTTGGGCATGGGATGAACCAGATTTTATGAGCAGAACAAAATGACTACAGATTATTAACAGGTTCTTAACACAAAATAAAAGAGATACAATAAAACTGTTTTTCTATTCAATAAGGAAATAAGATGAAATTGTAAAATGCAGTGGAAACAAGCTTGCTGGAATGGTGGCAGCTAATCTCTGAGAAGAGATGTGACAGCTGCACTCATTCGCAAGAAGATGATTACAATGAGGCTTTGAAGGAATTTTTACAATAAACAAGAATTCCAAAAATCTTAGACATCCAAAAACCTAACCCTAGGAGATGAAGTGCCAAAATTCATGTGGGCCTCATTTGGGTAAGTTAGTACATCAACTTCCCGTGGTCATAACTTTTGCATACGATCTCCGTTTTAGGCGTATGATAGACCGTTGGAAAGGTATCATAAAGGAGATTAATTTTGGGATAAATATGGAAGGAAATTATATATTTCTCCCTATTTTACAAAAAACATCGCTTAGGGCCTCAAAATGGCTCCGGAAGTGAAAAACTGCTAAAAATAGTAAATTACCGAAATTGGCAGAAAACTATTTTGAGCTAGTTGGAAAAGGTGGGTGGCCACTGATATCCACCTGGATCATGGGAAACCCTCATATAAAAATCAAGTAAAGGGCGGACCCAACCCATAACAAAAAGGACAAAGAAAATATGGATAGCCTCAGGAAAAATAGTCTAAGCCACAAGCAAAGAAGGACACCAAAAAGACAAAGATACCAGGAAGTGGTGCAACTTCCATAAGTTCCCATGGAATAACACTGTTGATTTCCGCTCAAAGAATTCGTTGGTGGCTGAGGTGAAAGCCTTTGATTCAGATACAGGTTCCAACTTTGAGTCATAACTAGAAAGGGGGAGACAGATCATTGACGCGGAACCCAGTGCTACCACCAAGCTCCAGCCCAGTGAACCAGATGAGCCAGAGGAAGGAAAACACATTTTTCATTCACAAATGTGGGTGAAGGGTACCCCATTACACTTCATCATTGATAGAGGTAGCCATAAGAACCTCATCTCAGTAGAGGTCTTCAAGTGGCTATCCCTGCCGACAATGCTTCACCCACATCCCTACACCATTGGATGACTCTGCTAAGGAAGTGATCTCCGCTTCATCCAAAAATGTCATTTGCCATACACCATCAAGCCCTTCAAAGATGAGGTATTGTGTGATGTTACCCCTCTCAAAGTTTGTAATGTTCTTTTGGGCCAACCATATTTATGGAAAGTCATGGTGTATATGACTCTAGGCCTTGCAATGTTATTATTACTTTGAATAAGAAATTTTATAGGATACTCGAGGCAATCCCACCTAGTGCTATTTCCTTGATCTCTGCCAAGCAATGCAGGAAGGTCATCTATCAGACCGAGAATTTTTTCTTCTTCGTGATTCTCTCTCTGAGTGAGTGAAAGATCATAGCCACATCTAGGGCCTCCGTGACCAACCTCTCCACATAGCAAAATAAATTACATAAGGTCGTGGAAGAATACTCATATATCTTCTCCTCACCTACCGGGGTACCTCTACACTGTTAAGTCAATCATCCCATTGATTTGACCCCCGACACACCACTTCCCAATGGACCACTGTACCATTGTTCTATGTTATAGAATGAGGATATCAAGCGATAGATCCAAGAACTACTCCACAAGGGGCACATCCGCCCCAAATCCTTTCCTTGTGGGAGCCTAATCGTGTTGGTGAAAAATAAATATGGGACCTGGAGACTCTACATTTATTACTGGTCCCTGAATAAAATCATATCTAGGAACTGGTACCCGATTCCCCGAATCGATTACCTCCTTGATCAACTCATGGGGGCCAAGTACTTCGGTAAGATTGATCTGAATTCAGGATACCACCAGGTCCCAGTAGAACATAAATATGTATGGAATACTTCATTCAAGTCAAAAGAAGGTCTTTTTGAATGGTTGTTCATTCTCTTTGGTAAGAAAAATGCTCCAACAACTTTCATGAGGATCATGGACGATATCCTACGACCATTCACCAATATTTTTTTAGTGGTGTATCTGGATGACATCCTCATCTACAACAAGAATTGGGTGAAGCACTTGCATCTAATTCAGCAGGTTCTGCAAACCCTGCGACAACACAACCTATATGCCAACTTGGAAAAATGATCCTTCGGCATGGACAGGGTCCATTACCTGGGCTACATTGTTGATGAACATAGTGTACATGTGGATCCAACCAAGCTCCAGGTCATCCCTAATTGGCCAGCGCCAACCACACTCACTAAGCTTCAGAGCTTCTTGGGCCTTGCCAATTTCTATCGCAGGTTCATGTTGGGATTCTCCCATATTACATGGGCCCTCAACCAAGTAACCAGGGGTGGTGGTAAGGAAAAAATTGTGTGGGGATTATCCCAACACCAAGAGTTCTGTGATTTGAAGCAACACTTGTGCTCATCCCTAGTACTTTCATTACTGGACTTGCAATATCCCTTTGGGATCGAGACAAATGCTTCAAACTATGTTGTGGGCATCGTTCTCACTCAGCACGACCACCTCATGGCCTATCAATGCGAGAGACTATCATATGTTGTCCTTAAGTACCCTACTTATGAAAAAGAAATGTACTCCATTGTGTAAGATTTCCACCAGTGGAGATATTACATTCTTGGGAAGGAGACAGTCATCCAAACTGATCATAAGCCACTTCAGTTCATGTAGACACAAGGAAAATTGCAGAATGACCTCCATCAGAAGTGGTCCACATACTTGAAGTAGTTCCACCTCATCATCAAGTATAAAACATGAAGTACCAACCAAGTCACTGATTTCCTCAGCTGACCTCCAGTCGTGAAACTCACCACAGTGTTAGACTCTTGTGACCACGATATCTCCAGATAGCCCCACCTCTATGAGACTGACCTTGACTTCGCCACCACCTACCAAATGTTGGGCGCAAACTCAATTGTCTCTAATTTCCATCTTTAGGATGAGTTGTTATGCCATCTGGGCCATCTATGTGTTCCATCAGGCAAGCGAGCAAAGATGATTTGGGAATCCCACTATAGTCGAGTGGTAGGACTCTTCAGCGTCTAAAAGATAGTGGTAGTACTACAGAAACATTTCTATTGGCCGAAACTTCGAGAAGATGTTGGAAAGTATATCATTTCCTTCACTGCCCGTGCTATTGCAAAACTGACCACTAAGAAATAGGGCTTGTACACCCCTCTACCTACTCCTGACAAGACATGGGAATCCATCTCAATGGACTACATTTTGGGACTTTCATCCACCAAGAGGGGAAATGACTATATTTTTGTGGTTGTTGATCGCTTTTCCAAGATGGATATTTTGGTTGCCTTTAAGAAGAGCATCACAATAGAAGCCACTACGAAGATCTTATTTGAACGAGTATGGGTACATTTTTGAATCCCACAAAAAATTATCTCAGATTGGAACAATCAGTTCCTCAACACATTATGGTCGAGACTCTGGTCACTGTTGGACACCAATCTCACCAAATCCACTGCTTTCCACCCCCATATAGATGGCCAAAATGAGGTCGTCAATCAGATGATTGTGCATATCATGCACATGTACAATTCTAAGCACCCCTGCACATGGGATGAGAGTCTTCCCTATGTTCAACATAGCTACAACCGATCCCTACATAGCTCAACTAGCCACAACCCCTTTCAAGTGGGGTTGGAATTCTAACCATTGGGTCCCATGGATGTTGCACTACCTGTCGCGACCACCTCGATCGAATCATCCCCTGCTTCAACTGAAGCTGAAAAATCCACCTGGTTCATGGAGAAGATCCAACACATCCACCAAAAATTTCAATATAGTTTACAGAAGTCCAATTCGAAGTACAAGCAGTGCCATTATCAACAACGGGTGCCACATAAGTTTCAGTTGGGAGACAAAGTTTGACTGCACTTGTAGAAAGAACGCCTTACAGGGCCCCATCGGAAGCTTTTCCCACACCTTTATGAAACTTAAACCATCACCAAGGATATGGGTGACAATGATTTTGAGGTCAACATTCTCCCTTTCCTTGTCCTATACCCAGTGTTCAACGTGGCTCTCCTTCAACCATATTTTGCACCATTATTGGATGCCTCAGAGATAGCAGAACAATTGACACCAACAGAGCTCAACCCTAAATGCATGCAACAAGAATCCAGTGATCATATTGTGGACACACATTTCAAAGGAACTCGATAGAAAAGGATCCAACTTTATCAAGTTGTCAAAGCAGGGCAACTCCTACACTAAGGCAAGTGGCTCACCTCAGGAAAAATTCACCAGGAATTTCCTTATCTGATGGGGGAAATCAATGTAATGGAGACCATTTATTCCTAAGGGGGAAGGATTGATCTATATGGATGTCGGTATCCTCCCACCTATTCCAACTGGTTCATTTTGGTAGTTTTTTCCTAGTTTTCGGGTCCCCGACTTCCAGGACCATTTTGAGGCCCTAAACAACATTTTTAGGGCTCGCCACAATCAAAATGTATATCGAGTCAGAGTCTAACGACAACATGTGCAATCCTTGAATAGACCTTTCCAATGGGATATTGTGCACCTAAAATAAAGTTTTTATGCAAAATTTACGACCCCGAGAAGTTGATGTACAAGCTTACCCCAACGAGGCTCACATGACTTTTGGCACTTCATCTCCTAGGGTTAGGTTTTTGGATGTCTAGGTTTTTTGCATTCATGTTTATTGTAAAAATTCCTTCAGAGCCTCATTGTACTCATCTTCTTGCGAATGAGCACATTCGTCATATCTCTTCTCAGAGATAAGCCGCCACCATTCCAACGAACTTGTTTTCCACTACATTTTACGTTTTCAGCTTATTTACTTATTGAATAGAAACCAGTTTTACTGTATCTATGTTATTCTATGTTAATAATCTTTTAATAATAATCTGTATCATTTTGTTCTTCTCATAAAATCTAGATCATATAGACACTCATGAAATGAGTTCTTCCTCACACATGGATAAAGTGGAATTAGTTATTTTTGATTCGGATTGTCCAATTGTTACAAATTCTCCTTGTATAACTAAAATAGAGAAAGAATGTTTTCCTATAGTTGATGGATTATTTATTAAGACTTATTTTTATGAGGATTCTTGTGATTTTCTTCCTGATTCTAACCATGAGCATGCTATGAAATACATTTCAGATTCTCAGATTTTGTAGGAGGAAAAAAACCATGCTAATAATCTCACTTCAGGAGAAGAAATAAACATACAAGACATACCTATTTTATCACAACAATCCACCTTTTTCTTGCATGAGGAAAATATTTTTGAAGGAGAAAATGTAGATTTTGAAATCATACCTAGTGTGGAGCCTACCCATTCACAATCAAACATCGATGTTCTTAAAGAGGAGGAACAACCATTCAGGGAGTCACTTTATGAAAATCCCTCTTGTTCCATAGAATCTTTTCATTCTCTTAATTCTTCCACTTATTTCTATTTATATCTTGATTTTTTTAATGGTTTAACTTTGTAGGAAGCCAACCATTGTTCTATTCAAATAAATTCAATGGGGTCAATAATTTCTTAAGTACTTGATGGTGGTGATAGGAATACATAATATAGAGAGGATAGGGCCTCTTCCCATGAATTAATCACAACCAAGTCTTATCAACCTTTTTCATGGGATGAAGAGAATTTTGTAGCAAATGAGTATCAAAGGATGTCTTCTTCTTTTCTTCTTCACTTTATATAAATAGAGAATATTCTTGTTCAAGTATCCCTTTACTTGATATTGTTGATACTAGTGGATCTCACCATTGTTTTGAATATATCTCTTATACCATGGTGGGTACTAGCCCATGTATATCATTTGATCCCACTAGTTTATCTTAAGTTAATGGTTATTTGAAGTGTGAGTCTAGGGAGGCTTTCCAAGACAATGAGACACTCCAATTTACAATGATGGTTATGTCAGGTCCTCATTCTTTTGCTTTTTCTTCATATATGAATAAGTTTATAAGCATGGATATTCTCTCACCAAGCACACTTCACACGGATTCTATGCATGCTTCTCATTTGATATTCTACTTTCCATTGAACTCCCTCCATCAATTATATGATAGTAATGTAATTTCTCATGATAGAATTGAAGCATGGTTGGAAAGATCCTACTTAGATATATTTTCCATGAATTATCATTGTCACATTTCTAATATAGTGGATAGAGTTTGTCAAGTTTTGATTTTTCCTATCTTTACTCTATTTTTATTCCAAGTGTTTTTATTAATATTTTCTCTTGAACATGTGTTTGCAGGCTTGGGATTACAAGGATGACTACATTCGCATTGTGAATTTATATAGTTCATTTTTCAACCATTGTAGCATAGAGGAGGAGTATGGTAGAATACGATAGTATTTTTTATCCTTTACATAGTTTAGCCTTTCTTTCTAGTTTAATTAGTTTTTTAGTTTGCATTCTCTTTTCATTATTTTTGGATGATCAATAAATGAATTCTCAACAGAGGTGGAGAGAAATAGAAGGATTTCACACTAATTTTCCCTTAATTGGAATTTTTCAATTTAATTTTGATATGGGAAAAATTTACTCCATCACATCCTCAAATGTTTCTATGTGTTGGGTAATTTTCAGATCATTAATATTATGAACATCATTTTTCAAGCATTGGGGTATTTCACAAGTGGGATATTTTATAAAGGATACTATTTATTCCCTCTTGTAATGAAAATGGACACTCAGATCTATCTCATGCTCATATCCACATGATTCTAGTTTGGAAAAAATTGCTTGACTGAGATTCTTATGAGTTTTAGGTTTGTTGTACGACACACAGTAAATGAAAAGTTTGAGTGACTAATTTTACCCATTTGAGATTGAAACCACTCAATTCCTTACATTTATTTGGATGATTATTTTGGATTTGGAGTTATTCAAATGCTTTCTTGAACATTGAATCTTTTCATCGATTACTTTCATCCAACATGAATTTTCTGCATAGACTTGCTTAGCATAGTGAGCTTAGCTTACTTTTATTTCGTTTGAGTTATTTTATTTCAACACCTTTAGTTTTAATTTATGGGCATTGGCTGCACATGTCTTATGCTCTGTTCAATTAATTTCTCAGCGAGGATTTTATCTTTTGCCTTGCATCTTTCTTCACCCAAGTTTCCTCTTATACAAAAACAACATGGGATATTCATTCACAGTGTCTAGATACATGTTTTTCATTTTTGGACACCATGGATATTTAAATATCTTTGTTGATATCTTTTCAGAAAATTACTTGGAAACCAATCTTTCTATTCCCCAACTCACTGATTGATCAAACACTCATCTTAGTACTGTCGATTTAATGGATTTTTAGACCTGATATTTTCGTGAAGAGTATCTTCCATCCTTCATATATGTTGATTTTTGGTCACTCATTATGGTTACATTCTTGAGAAATATTATTTTTATCATGGCCAATAACTATACACTTATTTCATGTTGAACCCATTCAAATCCTTGGGAGTTGTAAATAACTTGATGGAATATCTCCATGCAACTCCTAAGATTCTAAATTTTGATTTTTCAATAGTTGTTTTCATTTTAGCCATGGTAATAATTTTCAAGATGTGAATTCCTTGTGGGCTATAACTCATCAATCTATTGAGCCCCACACTCTTCAACACTCCTCGAACTCAAAACTACTCTATTCATAAATTGGGAAGATAAGCATGTATGGGCTCATGCTAGAACATCTTTTATTGGATCTTTATTATTCATGAGCTTGTTGATTTTTTTTTTCGTATTCCACTTTCTCATTCTTTGAGAAAAAAACCTATCTAGTGGAGAGACAAGCTATAGACTCTTCTTTTTCATTTCACTTTCTTCTTATTAATTGACATGTGTAAGCTTGAGGAAGTGGAATTTATGGTTTCTCTACTTGGAACACTATGGATAGCTTGAAGCTATCAATTTCATTCACTTTCCCATCATGTCAATCGTATCATCCATTAGAAATATGATCTTACTCAATTTATTCAATTTTGATTTCGAATTATATTTTTCATTTGTGTTGGGGAAGTCAATCCATATAGATTGTGACCTGAGATAATTTGTATAATTTAAGAGTATCTTAATTTATCCCTTTTCATAATGATTTCCTCTTGCCTCTCACAAAGATGAAGATGATCATGCTAATGTTTCACATCATTGTAATCAATAATCAAGGGATACACATACCTTGGGGTGCAATGTTAATAATCTTTGAATCATATTTTTATGACTGAGGTTTGTTGATAGATTGGTAGCTTGGAAAGATAGATGGGATTGAATTCTTATGGTCTTGTTTGCTTAACTTGATTGGTTTTGATTACAGGAATGAGATGAAATGTCTTGAAGATTCAAATCTCACAACAATCAACAACACTAAGTCTTTTATTGAAGGGAATATTGAAAGAAAAAACATAGTGCTCATTTCTTAGGAAGAAGGTTGTGATATTTGGCTGAATGCACAACATATGAATACTTGATGACGACACTAACCTTTACACAGAGTTTTCTGACAACTAACTCAGTTTAAGTTTATATTAGATAAGTATGATTTGATTAGGATTAGTTTTAATTTCAGTATTTACTTTTATTTTTTAGTTTAATTTCATTTCAATAAGTTAGTCATTTAAGAGAAATATTTCTTCTCAAAATGTCTAAGAGATTATCACACATTTCTCTTTTGTATGCAGGTTGGGAAAATGGATTATGCAACCAACAACCCTGAATTTTTTCTCTTGGAATGAAGGAAACATAGGGAAGTCTTAATCTGAACTTGACTACTCAAATTCCTTTGTCACATTTTATGATTAATAAACCAAGATTGTCACCAATTCAACAACAGATCAAAAATATATTATATTCATTTATTCATATATTTTTTTCTGATCTAGTTGATGTTTGGAGTCATTTTAATGACTATTTTGATGATGACCTCCATAACTATCATTTTCCCTCTTTGCCTTACCACACTGAATTATTTGGATCTATGTACTTAATGATTATCTTTTGTAGCAAAGAGAAAATGGTGCTTTGGTGAGAAATCTGAAATATATTTTCTATTGAAAATTAATTATTTTCAAATATGCAAAGAAATTGCTCATGTCATGGAATCTTAGGAGCTTATGGGTTTTTTGAATGTTTCATGTAATTGGTTTTTTGAAAATATATTTTGATTGACCATCTACATTATCTCATTGTGCTAGATTCCCGAAAAATTGTTTTTTTGCACTGAATGAAAGAAAAATTGTATGGATGCTTTGGAGTGGAGAATTGTGTTGAAAATCTTTTCCACTAAATCATCAATTCTCATACTCTGGTTTGTTTTTAGTTCATATTAGAAACTCTGGGAATATTTTCATTGGGCTTGATATTGAATGGTTAACAATTTTTTATTTTTTATTTCCCTTGGCTTACTTTTCGATCTTTCACTGAAAAAACTTCCATTTTTGTTGCACCAGATTTGTTGTTGGATGTTGATTTCTCTTCTTGTCTTTCAACTAGTTTTCATCCTTCCTTAATGACTGAAATTATAGATTTAGAATTCATTTAATTTAGTTTTATTTTCTTGAATATACTTCTTATTTCAGTTTTTCTTTCTGCTTGTAAAGAGCACTTCCATCTTTTAAGTTGAATGTTGGGTTTGTTCCCTAAGATAATTTGACTGCTTAGTATGTTTTGAGGATTACTCTTTAAATTTGAGTAAGGGGCTGGTGTAATTCTGGTTACATACTGAAGAATAGTTTTTACAATTCATAAGATGCGTGGGATTCTCTTTCTAAATGGACATTCATAAAGTTCTCGGTTGTAGGTATGGACTAATAGTTGTGGTGGAACACATGTGTCTACTAAGCATACCATGGTAATCCATAAGTATAGGAAAGTGTCTATCCACCCTTTTCTTTGAGCCCCATCCACTTCACATTAATAAAATGGCCAATACTATGATGGTTTTTAGGGATACCTATGGGTTAAAATAAATTCCATAACATCTGTTGGATTACCGAGAGGGCGGGGTGAATAAGTAATAGAACAATTTAATCCTTTTTCACCATAAAATGCAAATGTTATATCAGTGTAGCATTATCATCCAATAATTTCAAAGTAAATAAACAATAAACACATGAGAAATCACACACATACACAATACACCAGTGTTTTATGTGGAAACCCAAAATGAGAAAAAAACCACAGAATGCTTTTTCTTATATGTCTTTAATAATTACATTCATTGGAAGCACCAACTTCCTTTGTTTTCCATCTGCAACTGGATGGAGGCTCCAACCCCCTAATTTCTATGGCTACAACCTAAGGGAAGATCCAACTCCCAAAATATCTTGCTACAACCAGAAGGAGGCTACAACCCCCTATGTTCTTCGACTACAACCAGAAGGTGGCTACAACCACCTGTCCTTGCCCCGTCCAACCACCCTGAAATATAAGTAGAATGATGGAACCACTGTCACACTATCACTGTGAGATATACTGTTGTAAAAATGTACCAATCAACATGTAATCAGGTTGTACCATAAACAAGTGCATCAACCATGCACCAACCTATACCAAACAACCTGTAATCAACCTGTACCATAAACAAGTGCATTAACCATGCACCAACCTATACCTCAACCTGTACCATCAACGAGTGCATCAAACATGAACCAAATATGTACCAATCATGCATAAAATACACATAAAATATGACTCATCAAAATGTACCAACATCATCAACTATACACCTCATGTATGTGCCAACTCATTAACTACTTGTCTCAACCATGTACCCAACATGTACCTCAACCAAAAGGCCTCATCAATTTCATCATCCAAATCTGATTTGTAACTCTGTAATAGAATAGTGTATATGATATATGATCACATACCTGCAAACCTTCCTTATCTTTAACAACAAGAGACTAACATTTTCATCAAACTTTACTTTAGTCTCACATGACTAGTTTTGGATTAGTCAACAACCCTAACTTGAAATAATCATAACTATGTACCTATAATGGATAAAGATTTGAAAATAGTACACAGTGTTATTCAGTGTGTTTTATACAATTCCTAAAGGTGTCACTACTTGGAACCTCTCATAAAAGGAGTTATAGAAAAAATGGCATACCTTGTTGAATTCTGGCTTATTCTAGCGAGCAAACTTGTAGAGCGTGCCCCACATGGAATATTTGTTGTATGGATATGAAAATTGTACACAGAATAATAAAGACTGTACTATAACCAATTTTTTTTGTCTTACTAAATTTGGATCTGTTATGAAAAATTTATGACGTTTTTACCCGAAACACCTGTTTTAGACTAGTTTCAGGACTAGCCACAAACCCTATTTTCCATGGAGTGTATCTCCAAAAATACAACGACCCACAAGCTCAAATTTGTACCACATCTACTTGGATATGTTTCCACAATGGAATTCTAATTTCAAGGTCTGAATCATTCTAGAAAACAATTTATTGCGAACATGGTGAGATGACCTGTAAATAACATACCTTAGAAAGCTTCATCAAAAGAATTTATCCTCCCTTGAATTTCGGCCTTCTTTACTTCACCTTCCCTCTGAAATTCAGCTTATATATAATTTGGTTAGCTCAGTGACCTATAGATATTCAATATGCTCAAGTGTGATTGAAATGAGAGAGCCTTGCCTCTTATTTATACTATCATGTAGCTTCCTCAAGGGGTTACCTTTTAACCATCTTAACCCACTTTCCTTATTTTAGGGTTAACCCACTTCTAATTTCTCCATTAATTTCATTATTTAAATAATTTATTTTGTATTCAATTTAACTTATAGTACACTCATCACTTCACTTTATTATTTACCTTCTAAAATGTTAAGAACCAAACATCAATATAGCATAGAAAAACCTCAGGAAAAGTACTCAACGCCTTGAAAAAGAGATAATTTCAGATAATAAGCCTCTTCGAGGGGGCAACCTCCTTTTACCCCACTTAAATGTTCAAGTACAA
>ML800328.1:233543-247271 GCA_009831015.1 Picea engelmannii
CCCACTTAAATGTTCAAGTACAAGATGATTCAAAATGAAAATGTCTCCTTGGTATATATAGGAGACTAGGAGGTATAATTACAACTAATGGCCTAAAGCCGACATAAATAAAATAACATTACTAATCTAATTTACAACTAATGTCATAAAGCCGACATAAATAAAATAACATTACTAATCTAATATGCCCCAATTAAGGGGTAATGAGCCAATATTAGGGCTTAACATAAAATCTCTTAAACCACTTCGAATACTTTGACCTTTTGGGGCTTCTATATGACTCATGAGGGTTATCCAACTTCACATGGCCATAATTCTCTATCCGTGAGGAGTTATGTGACATTCCACATACCACTGGAAATGGAATGACATGTACTATCCATATAGAAAAGTATTACATGAAAATACATCAAAACTCATACCATTATCCATCAAACAAACTTGGGTCCATTACCCAAACCTGGGTTCTCCAACTTCACATGGCCATAACTCTCTAACCATTAGGAGTTATGTGATGTTCCACATACCATCATAAATGGAATGACATGTACTACCCATATATAATAGACTTACCTGAAAATATATCAAAACTCATACCATTATACATCAAACAAACTTGGGTCCATTACCCAAACCTTTGTGCTACCGGAATTCACTACCGGATAGGCAGTCTTTTAAGTTCTGTACATCATCTATAGTTGAGCACCAACTCAATGTGAGGATACTACCTCTGTTTCACAAGATCCAACTTGTTTGAGAGAACCAACTCTCTAGTTTCTGTAGCATCCACTAGAAAGAAGACCCAACTCCCTGAGTGTTCCAACACCAACTAGATGGAAGCACCCACTGCCACTTATACAAGCACCAACTTGCATACAGAAAACTCTATGTTTTCCCAAGCACTACCCTCACACCCTTTTTTTTTTTTTTAGCCACAACTAGATGGAAGATACAACTCCCAATACTCAAGCATCAACTTGAATATCAAAGGACCACAGTCCTCCCTAGCACCACCCTTCCTCCCTGATTATGAATAATTGATTGACAAACAAACAATACAGGTATTTCAATTCTTACCCCTTCTTCATTATTATGCAATTCTTCTTTGGTTCAAAAACTGTTCTGCAGTTCTGCTCTGCCTCATGCTATTCTTCTATTCTACTCTTGCTTCATGCTATTCCGCTACTCTCCTCGTGCTTCTGTCTGTTCGACGACTGTTACTCATCTCTGAGTTTTATCTTATGCTCTGCATTCTTTCATTTTATCCTATTTACAGTTCATCTCATTGTTTCTGCTAGAACAACTAGATTTACATAGTAGTTGCATCTCACCTTTTATACTCATCAGCCTCATCAGTTACACCTCGAATCTCCTTGGGAAAAGACAAAAACTTCTCAGCAACTATATCACCAATCAATCAAGAACCATGATTCGATTTTCTAACTGAATTGTAACTGAACTTATTAATCATGAAAATAAACAATGACCCTTCGATCATATTCCTGATTAATCTGCACCATTGGATTACCAATAATGGATCTCACGCCTACTCCATATGCCCACTAGATTTTACCATGAGCCTAATCAGAATGGCTTTTGCATTTCACATTTTGGCAATCTAGAGGTGAAGAGTCTTGACTCTTCATGTTGCGATCTCCGAAAAGGGGCTTAGCTCTGTTAGCTCCTCCCTCTCACATGACCACTGGACAGTGACCATAGGCTATGAAAAAAGGTGCTTCACGATTTTGCGTTTCAGTATTCTTGTCATGAGTGTCCTTGACACCTCCAACTCCTGGTATCCGAAACTCTGAAATGGAGTTAGATCAATGGTCCACAATCTTGATGATTCGACGATCCATATATTTTTGTGATCTCGCATATCACGAGTTCCTACCGTGAGTTGCTTCCTTGACTCCTCCAACTCCCGGTATCCAAAACTCCGAAACACAAACTTTTTCATGCTTTTATCTATTGCCACGTGTCCCTCTTGGATCAACGATCCAGATCTTATCGTGATTTCACATATCGTGATTTGGAAGGTTAGAGCACTGCCTTCCTTTGAATTTCCAGTCAACGAAATGTTAATCCCTTGCCACGTGTATTCTTTGACGATGGATGACCCTCCTTCTTTCAGGAATTTGTAAGATCGCTTCATCTTGTACTTAAATATCGTGCTCCTTCTTCTGGATCCAATGATGGTCAGTCCTCATGCTCAGATCCAACGTTTGAGATTTTTTCTCCTCTTTTGCACTTTCCTCCTATTTGTATTCAGATCTGACGGTCATCGGGAATTCAAGATGGGTCATCCAACGATCACTATTGCTCCTCATTGTTGATCTTTCCATTGCCATGCCATCATCGCTCTATTGAACGTGTTGATATTTTCCATCAATGACAAAACATGCATACTCTACCTCTGTCTGAAAACATACCAACAATATCCCCCTTTGGCATTGATGGAAACCCCTTGTGGAACATCCATCTTTACCACTATATTGAAATTACCACACTTTCTCCCCCTTTGACATCAATGTCAAAGAAAAAAAAAAAAACAAGCTCCCCCTAAGTTGTTGCAGTACATATCGAAGGTATCAGATATGTGAAAAGCATATACTCCCCCTATGTTGTTGCAGTATTATTCGGAGGTATTAGAGATTCAACCAACACAAACTCCCCCTGAAAGGATGGACCCTCTTAATTTGACAGTAAGGTCACGCCCAACTTCTGGCAAAGATATCCAAAAGGTGTCACTGCTAATGGTTTAGTAAAGATATCAACAATCTGTTTTGTGGCAGAAATATAATTTACTTGAACAATCCTGTTTGTAACCTGTTCTCTGAGAAAATGGTATTTTATTGGTATGTGCTTAGACTTGGAATGAAGTACAAGATTCTTAGAGAGAATGATGGCACTGGTGTTATCACAGCGAAGTGGAACATGATTAGTATAAGTGACCTTCAAATATGCAAGAGTTTGTATCATCCATAAAATCTATATGCAACAAGTAGCAACGACAATGTACTCTGGCTCTGTAGTTGATAATGAAATGGATCCTTGATTTTTACTAAGCCATGCTACTAATGAGTCACCCAGGAAAAATGCTCCTCCACTGGTGCTTTTTCTCTCATCAACACAGTTTGCCCAATCAGGATCTGAATAAGCAGTTAACTGAAAGTTCTAATTTCTGGGATACCACAGATCATAATTCATTGTTCCCTTCAAGTACTTGAATATCCTTGTTACCGCTACTAGATGAATTTGTTTAGGAGCAGACTTATAGCGACCTACCATTCCAACAACTTGCATTATATCAGGACGGGAAGCTGTGATGTACATAAGATTGCCTATCATTGATCGGTATGTCCTTTGATCAACATTGGGTGAAATATCATCTTTACTGAGCTTGCACCCAACCACCATAGGTGTACTAACAGGAGAAGAATCTTCCATCTGAAATTTCTTCAACATATCTTTCAAATATTTTTCTTGTGAGATAAATATTCCTCCAGAACTCCGTTTTACTTGTAAGCCAAGAAAATATGTCAATTCTCCTATCATGGACATCTCAAAATCTGTTTGCATAGAGTTAACAAACCACTGAACAGAGGAATCATTATTAAAACAAAAAATAATGTCATCTACATAAATCAAAACAACTAGTAAATCATTACCTTCAGTTTTTATGTAGAGATTGCTATCAACAATACCTTTCTTGAATCCTTTGTCTTGTAAAATTTTTTCCACTCTATAATACCAAGCTCATGGTGCTTGTTTCATTCCATATAATGCCTTCTTCATGTTGCATACATAATCAGGGTTATCTGTCAATGAGAATCCTCCAGGTTGCTCCATATATACTTCTTCCTCTAGATCTCCATTAAGAAATGTTGATTTAACATCCATCTGATACACTTTAAAGTTCTTATGACATGAATATGCAAGAAACATTATGATGGCTTCCAATCTTTCCACTGGTGCAAAATTTTCATCAAAGTCCTGACCTTCAACTTGTGCATACCCTTTATAGACCAATCTGGCTTCATTTCTAACAACTTTTCCTTTTTCATTCATTTTATTTTTGAACACCCACTTGGAACCTATTACATTTTTGTCTTCAGGTCTAGGAACAAGCCCCCAAGTATTGTTCTTCTCAATCTGATCAAGCTCTTCATTCATATCTCTAATCCAATCATCATGCTGGCTAGCATCATCACAATTTTTAGGTTCAGTCATAGATAAAAAGGCAACATGAGATTGTTTTGAGTCTTTAATCAATTTCTTTCTTGTCTAAACTCTATTTATATCTCCAATTATCTGATTTTCAGGATGATTCTTTCTAACAGTTCTGAGAGGTGAGTTTGTTTCTTTCTACTGATTTATGTCAGCCTGAGTATTTGTATCTTCATCTGATTCAGATTCTTCTCTTTCTGATCCTTGGACCTATTCATATTCATCTTCAACTATATCTTATGTTCTTGGTTCAACACTACTTACACTTGTGACCGAGATTTCTTCATCAACTTTTATGTTTATAGAATCAACCAGTTTATGCAGCCTCTTATTGTAACATCTATACCCTTTACTGTTTGTATCATAACCCAAGAAGATACCTTCATCAGCCCTGTCATCATATTTGCCAATATTTTCATCATTATTCTTAATATAACATTTACTCCCAAAGACTTTAAAATTCTTGATTGAAGCAGGTCTTCCAAACCATAGTTCATAAGGAGTCTTGTCACTATGTGGTCTGAGATGTGCTTTGCTAAGGATATGAACAACTGTATGAATTGCTTCCACCCAATATGTCTGAGGTATGTTCCTTTCATTCATCATTGATCTTGCCATTTGTTGTATTGATCTATTCTACCTCTCAACAACTCCATTTTTCTATGGATTCCTTGGAATTGTGTACTCTCTTTTGATTCCATGTTTATCACAGAACTCTTTGAAGTTCCATGAGTAAACTCTCCTCCTCTATCAGATCTTACTGCCTTCAATCTTTTTCCTTTTTGATTCTCAGTTAGATCCTTAAACACTTTGAATTTTTCAAATGCTTCAGATTTTTCTTTAAAAAAGGCAACCCATGTTAGTCTAGAATAATCATCAATAATCAACATAAAATAATTTTCTTTTCTTGTACCTTCTTTCCTTGATGGTCCACATAAATCCATATGTACTAACTGGAGAGGTTTTTCTGTTGAAGAAATATTTTTAGATTTGAACTGTGTCCGAGTAAGATTTCCTATCTAGCATGGTTTACAAACATAATCATATGGCTTTGATATATTTGGAAGATCCTTTACTGCCCCACTATTTTTGAGCTTGATTATATGATCAAAATTTAAGTGTCCAAGTCTCCTATGCCATATCCAACTTTAATCATACTTGCTTAAGTGGCATTCTTCTTTTTCTTCTTTTAACACATAGACATCGTTTTCTGTTCTTATCCCTTTTGCAACTAGCTGACCTGAATTCACATATTTTATTCTACAATCTTTAGAAGTAAAAACGAATTCACATCCTCAGTCACATACTTGATTGACACTAAGAATATTATGTTTTAGACCTTCTAAAAACAACACATCTTGAGCTTTCCCTTTGCCATTACTCAAACTTACCATTCCTTTACCTTTTATTTTTCCTAGTGCATCATTTCCAAAAGTTACATTCCTTGATTTGCTTTCACTTAGAGTTAGAAACTTACTTTTGTCTCTAGTCATATATTTGGAACATCCACTATCAATATACCTGGGATTCTTTTGTTTTTGGTCTGATAACACTAGTCCACACTTGTCACCTTCTTTCTTCTTCCAAATCTTGAAATTTTCAGCAGTAGGATTCGAATCTGGTTAAAATTCCTTAAGCGACAATTTGCAGCTTAATGTCTATAGTTATGACAGATGTAACATTTTGGTTCACTGAATAATAGATCATAACGATTGTTATGATCATAAATGTTGTTATGTTTCACCTGCTTCCTTCCTCCATTCATCACATGATTTATAGTATGTGGTCGTTTGTTTCTTGGCTGTCTCAATCTTTGTTGTGGCAGATAATTATTCCTTGAGTATCTTGATTTCAAATATCTAGATCTAAAAGAACAGTTTATAGCTTTGTGACCAAAGTTAGAACAAAAAAAACAATAACCATAGAAAAAACCTTTGTACCTAAAAAAAGGTTGTAGTCGATTTCTTCCATGCTGATGATTTCTTTGATCAATAGATTCGGTTCTCGTACTTTTTCTTTCATTCTTTCTTGGTGGCTGATTTTCTTTCTTTGTTTCTGTAGAGTGGTTGTTGTCAATGATTGTAGATTTGACAAACTTGATGGGTTCTGTATTACTTGGATGATCACTACTTGATCCTTCTTCATAGCCCAAGCCATATTTCAACTTTGGATTCCTTTGTTGATTTAGAATGGAAGTTAATTCTTCTGAGGCTTTAATACTTGGTAGTTTTTGGTGATATAATGCCTTAAACTTCTCCATTTTTTATTTTTATTTTTACTATCTCTTCTTCTAAGGCTTCACACCTCACTTTCTTCTCTGACAATTGTTGTTTCAATATGTATTCTATTTTCTTTTCCTCTTCTAAATCCACTTTTAGTAGAGAAAAGTTTTCATCAGATTTTTCACCATTCATTTTAAACTGCATCAAAAATTGTTTTTGTTTTCTCTTCTTACATCTGAGTCTGTCAATTTCTTCCAAAGCACTGATTAATTCACCTTCCATATCCACCACAACTTCTTCATCATCCATTTCACCTCCTGTTTGTTCATCATCAAGATCTCCCATAGCCATAAGCATAAAATCATTCACTTTTTTCACATGATGAATCACTATCTATGTCTTCTGAGGAATTTTCATTGTTTGCACACAAACTTTTCTTTTTACTACATTTCTTGAATTTGTACTTCTTTTCATCATTAGAGTTTTGGTCCTTTTTATGGTGGGTACACTTATATGCAAAGTGACCTATCTTACCACAGTTAGAGCATTTGAAGGGAATCTTGCCTTGATATTTTCCTGATCCTTTCTTTAACCTTCACACAAATTTTTCCTCAATATCATCTAAATCTGAATTAGTATTCTTGTCTTCTTTAAAAGATGCTTCTCTAGTAATGAATTTATCTTTGCTGATTCTCATTTCAAATGCAATTAGTCTTCCTAGGAGTTGATCAATGGACAGATTTTTAAGATCATTTAGTTCTTCTATTGCAGAAACTTTTGGATTAAATTTATCAAGAAGAGATCTTAAAATCTTCTGACCTAAGAATGATTCTTCAAACTTCTCACCAAGACCCTTCATGGCATTCACAAGTTCTTCAAATCTTAAAAAAAACTTGCTAACTATTTCATCTTCATTCATCTTTAGTTGTTCAAATTTCAATCTATATGTTTGAAGTTTGGCATCATTTACTTTCTCATTTCCTTCATAATTGCTAATAAGTTTATCCCACATTTCTTTGGTAGTTTGAAGATGCATCGCCTTTACAAACTCAGATTCTGCAAGTCCATTCAAGATAGCATTCATTCCCTTAGCATTAAAGCTAAATTCTAACTTATCACCGTTGGAGGCTAGCACAATAGGATTTATGTATCCAATCTCTACTACATCCCAAACATCAACACCTAAGGCCATTAGGTATGTTCTCATTCTAACCTTCCAGAAGGAGAAATTTGTTCCATCAAATAGAGGAGGCTTAGTGGCTGAAGTCCCTTCATAACTTGTCATGTTTAAGCTTACAGATCTACCTTTAGATAAAAGGAACCTACTCTAATACCAATTGTTGAAATTACTAAGACAACTGAGAGGGGGGGTGAATCAGTTGTTTCTGTGCTTAAACAATTTTAAGTCAATTAAACCATTTTTAATTTTTCTCCAAGTGACCATCAATATTATACAACATATGAACAACATAAATAATGAGCATCAATCACACATAAGATATACACAGAGACATATTTTCACGAGGAAAACCATAAAGGGAGAAAACCTCTTCTTCTTCGAAATGATAGGCAGTCTTTTAAGTTCTGTACATCATCTATAGTTGAGCACCAACTCAATGTGAGGCTACTACCTCTGTTTTACAAGCTCCAAATTTTTTGAGAGCACCAACTCTCTAGTTTCTCTAGCACCCACTAGAAGGAAGCCCCAACTCCCTAAGTGTTCCAGCACCAACTGGATGGAAGCACCTACTTCCACTTATACAAGAACCAACTTGCATACAGAAAACTCTGTGTTTTCCCAAGCACCACCCTGCCACCCTTTTTTTTTTTTAGCCACAACTAAATGGAAGCTACAACTCCCAATAATCAAGCATCAATTTGAATATCAGAGGACCACATTTCTCCCTAGCACCACCCTTCCTCCTTGATTATGAATAAATTATTGAAAAACAAACAATACATGTATTTCAATTCTTACCCCTTCTTCACTGTTCTACAATTCTTCTTTGGTTCAAAAATTGTTCTGCAATTCTTCTCTGCCTCATGCTATTCTGCTATTCTGCTCTTACTTCATTCTATTCTACTACTCTCCTCTTGCTTTTGTCTGTTTGATGACTATTACTCATCTCTGAGTTTTATCTTATGCTCTACATTCTTTCATTTTATCCTATTTACAATTCATCTCATTGTTTCTGTTAGACTAGCTAGCCTTACACAGTCACTGCATCTCATCTTTTATACTCATCAGTTACACCTCAAATATCCTTGTGCAGAGACAAAAACATCTCAGCAACTGTATCACCAACCGATCAAGAACCATGATTCGATTTTCTAACTGAATTGTAACTAAACTTATTAATCATGGAAATAAACAATGACCCTTCGATCATATTCCTGATTAATCTACACCGTTGGATTACCAATAATGGATCTCGCACCTACTCCATATGCCCACTAGATTTTACCACGAGCCTAATCAGAATGCCTTTCGCATTTCACATTTTGGCAATCTAGAGGTGAAGAGTCTTGACTCTTCATGTTGTGATCTTCGAAAAGGGGCTTAGCTCTGCTAGCTCCTCCCTCTCACATGACCACTGGAAAGTGACCATAGGCTGTGACAAAAGGTGCTTCGCGATTTTGCATTTCAGTATTCTTGTCATGAGTGTCCTTGACACCTCCAACTCCCGGTATCTGAAACTCCAAAATGGAGTCAGATCAATGGTCCACAATCTTCATGATTCGACAGTCCATATATTTTCATGATCTCGCATATCGTGATTTCCTACCGTGAGTTGCTTCCTTGACTCCTCCAACTCCCGATATCCGAAACTCTGAAACACAACCTTTGTCATGCTCTGATCTATCTCCACGTGTCCCTCTTGGATCAACGATCCAGATCTTATCATGATTTTTCATATCACAAGTTGGAAGGTCAAAGAAATGCCTTCCTTTGACTTTCCAGTCAACAAAATGTTAATCCCTTGCCACGTGTATTCCTCGACAATGGACGACTCTCCTGCTTTCGGGAATTTGTAAGCCTGCTTCATCTTGTACTTAAAGATCATTCTCCTTCTTCTGGATCCAATGATGGTTAGTCCTCATGCTCAGATCCAATGTCTGATATTTTTTCTCCTTTTTTGCGCGTTCCTCCTATCTGTATTCACATTTGATGGTCATCGGGAATTCAGGATGGGTGATCCAACGATCACTGTTTCTCCTCACTGTTGATCTTGCCATTTCCATGCCATCATCACTCTGCTGAATGTGTTGATATTTTCCATCAATGACAAAACATGCCAACACCACATACCACCAGAAACAGAATGACATGTACTACCCATATAGAATAATTTTACCTTCAAATATATTAAAACTCATACCATTATACATCAAACAAACATGGGTCCATTACCCAAACCTTTGTGCTACCTGAATTCGCTACCGAACTTTCTCCAAGGGTTGACATCAATCACTAAGGGTTGACATCAATCTACAATATCACTCTCCAATGGTTGACATCAATGAAAACCAACAATCCATACCAATTGTCCATCAACCTAAGCCAATTGTATGACAATATCCCCCTTTGGCATTGATGGAAACACCAACATTGATGGAAACACTTAGTCATGATAACATTCATGCTTATACTCCTCATCAATATTTCTATCTCTCCCCATTTGACATCAATGGAAAAGGGTATATCCCTTTGGGGTATATCCCTTTTGTAGATAAAGATATTGATGATTTTTTCTTGCTTAGCCAAGATACTAAAGACTCACCTGAGTAGAATACTGCTCCACTAGTGCTTCATCGATCATCAATGAAACCTGCCCAATCTACATCCGTGTAGGAAATAAGTGATATATCCTTTCCTTTTGGATACTATAATACAAACTCCTATGTTCCTTTGAGATATCTGAAAATCCTCTTTAATGCTAAGACATGCGATTCCTTTGGTGTTGCTTGAGATTGTGCCACCTTTCCAACTTTCTGCATTACATCTGGTCTAGATGATGTCACGTATAGTAAGATACCAATCATTGACCTATATTGCCACTAGTTTGTAGACTTTGAATCATCATCTTTTCTTAACTTTCAACTGGTTTGCATAGGAGTGGTAACTAGTTTGCAATATTCCATTCTGAACCTCTTTAGCATTTCTCGGATATACTTAATTTGAGAAATAAAAATTCCTTGGTTTCTTTGACATATCTGAAGACTAAGAAAGAAGGATAGTTCTCCAAGTAATGTCTTTTCAAATTCATTCTGCATATCCTTTGCAAATTTATGGATTAACCTGTCATTAGTACTTCCAAAAACAATATCATCAACACAAATTTCAATTAATAAAATACTACCTTGAGTTACCTTGGTGTAGAGGTTGTTGTCTATGCTTCCTTTCCATAGTTCGTAGGGAGTTTTGTCATTGTTGTTTCTAAGCATTACTCTGTTTTGAATGTGAATTGTTGTATGCACTGGATGTGTCCAAAAACTATCTTTCAATTTGGAATCCATTAGCATTGTTCGATCCATTTCCTGTGTAATTATCATCCATTATGATAATGTTCCTTTGTCTCTAAACCACTCTTTGAACCAATATATGAATCCATGCTCTCGTCCATACTGTCGAAGACTCTAATTGAGAAAATGTCCATAATCCTGGCCCATTTATCACTATACTATCATGAAGTCTTGATTAATCCATCAAATTGTACTTATGCTAATTGACTACTCTGGATCTGTCTTCTCAAACTCTGCAAGCTACTCGAAGGATGGTTCTTTTGTCTGTCACAGCTATCGCATAGACTCCTCCTGTCTAATGTTCATATTACCTGGGAGTCCTTAAGTCGGATGGCTCAGAACAATTCATTCTCTAATGTGTATTCATCATCATCTTCATTGGTAGATTCATTATCTCTCTAAGCTCTCACTTCTTTCTTTCTATCTGTGGATTCATCTTTCACTACAATGCATGAAAGTACAATCTCTTGAACTCATTCTTTATTTACCTGTCCTTCTTTTCTTTCAGTTATTTTTGAAACCTTTTTGTATCTGACATCTTTCTTTTTCTCTGTAGAATTTTCTTCATCTTGTTTTATTTCCAATCTTGCGATCTTTGGGACCTGGTCTTTGTTCACTTGTTCTTCGTGTTTTCTTATCCATACTTTCTTATATATGATATGAGTGTTCTTTTTCATGGAAGTATCGATCATGCTTCTACAATCACTAGCTATGTGTCCATAGTTATGACATTTGTAACATTCAATGTTAAGTGGGGCCACATATGCACTTCTTTATTGAACATTTCTTTTATAATCCCTGCAATCTGCAACCTTATGTCCAAAATTAGTACAATAAAAACAATGACCATAAAAGAAATTTGCATACCTGGGAGTGAATGATATTCTTTACGGTGTATTCCTTATAAATTTATGCCTTGACTGATCATGATCATGATCAAATATTCTTCATGGTTTGGACATGAATGGTCTTCTTGAAGATGTATCTTCAATAGTTTTCTTAGATTCTGGTTTACCATGATTCCTTCCTTTGAGTACTCCTGCATAACTCTTTCTCTTTTCTTCATTCTTATTTTCTAGAAACCTTGAGTGCTTCACTTCATTCTCTATAATTGATATGGATGTTTCTATCTCTTCAATGTTCTTGTTGAGCTTGACGATTTTACTTCTCAATGCGACAACTTATTCTTGAATCTTCTCAACCTATTCTCCTTTCTTCATTATCTGAGACTTCATGACTTCTTATGTTCTTCTTGCTTCTTCAAGATGAATTTTTAATGTGATTATTTCCTCTTCAAGTCCTTTATCTTCTTGACCAAACTCTGCCTCAAGCTGGTTTAGATCGTTATTTCTTTCCTTAAGATGTTATGCCAATATATTCTCTCTCATTTCTATTTCTTCCTTCTATGCTTCTATGTTGGCTTCCAAATTTCTCTTTTGATATTCAAGATTTTCTTCGATCTTTTTGGCTTCTTCTAGCTTTGTTCTTAAGTTCTCGATGACCTGTTGGGATTCTTAAAAAATGTGAACACTTTCCTTTTGTTTCATCAATTATTTATTGAGTGACTTGTTTTCTTCTCTTATTTCATCTAAAGAAATAATCAATTCTCTGGTGATTATGTACTCTTCATCTTCTAAATCTATTTGACATGGTGAACAAAATTGTTCTTGATTTGTATCCGCATCTTCTTTGTCATTTTCTGAATCAACGATGGGTGAAGAATGTATGTCATGTAACTTATCCCAAATTTCTTTGGCTGATGAACATTTACCAACCTTTTCTCTTACCGGATTAGGTAAGCCTTCCCAGATGAAATCCATTTCTATTTTGTTATTCTTTTTCAATTCCTTCTTGGCTGTAGTCTTTGCCCTTTTTGAACTATCATATCCTGTAACAACTGATAGCCAAATATACTACCCCTATTTCTGTAAGAATACTTTTGTCCTTCCACTCCACATCTCATACTTAAAACCATTATGAACATTAAACATTGGTACTCCATTATCAGAATAATCCATGATCTCCTTCCAGTGGTTAAACTGTTTCCTAAAGGAACCGACTCTGATTCCAATTGTTGGATGACTGAGAGGGGGGTGGGGGATGAATCAGTAATAGAGAAATTTAATCCTTTTCACCATAAAATGCAAGTGTTATATCAATGTAGCATTATCATCCAATAGTTGCAAAGTAAATAAACAATGAACAAATGAGAAATCACACACATACACAGTACACCAATGTTTTACGTGGAAACCCAAAGAGGGAGAAAACCACATAATGCTTTTTCTTATATGTCTTTAATAATTACATTCATTGGAAGCACCAACTTCCTTTGTTTTCCAGTTTCAATTGGAAGGAGGATCCAATCCCCTAATTTCTCAGGCTACAACCCGAGGGAAGCTCCAACTCCCAAATTCTCTGACTACAACCAAAAGGAGGCTACAACCCCCTATGTTTTCTGGATACAACCAGAAGGTGTCTACAACCACCTGTCCTTGCCCCATCCAACCACCCTGAAATATAAGTAGAATGATGGAACCACTATCACACTATCACTGTGAGATATACTATTGTAAACTTGTATCAATCAACATGTAATCAATGTAACGACCCTTGATTATTAAGAATAATTAATTTAATAATATAATCCTAAAAGATTAGCTAAACTATAGTTATGTCTTAAAATAAAATTTCTAATTGATTATTATTAAAATAGTTGTTCATGATGGTTAATGATTAATTTAATTATTAA
>ML800328.1:247321-294593 GCA_009831015.1 Picea engelmannii
GAAGGGATCACATAAGAATCCCGAGAAGATAAAATAATTAATGGGAATGGATAAGGGTAATTAAATGTAGGGATAAGGAATTTAATGGAAGGAGGAGTGTCGGTGAAGGAGGGGGATAAGGAAGGAAGGAAGGAGTTGGAGGGGGAGGATTCTACGGAGGACTGTTTTCTTGCTATGTGCAGAGAGCCGAGAGGGGCTGTGAGATTGGTGTGCTCAGATTGAGGCACAGGATTTTCTGGTTGTGACATATTAATCAGGCAGGCACGGAGTTGTTAGAGGTTTTGGGCTTGGAGGGCCAGGATATCCGTAGATATCCTGGAGCTAGGTCGTTTTCCTAGTTGGCAGGGTGGACAATAGTTTTGGGCAATTATTTTTCTGTGTTTGCAACAAGACTGGACTGTGTAGCAGGTAGCAGGAGAGCAGCAGCAAGGCAGCTAGCAACGCAGATTAGCATCAGGACTAGGTAATCCTGTTAAATTATGCATTTATTTTATTCTTTTATGAAGTCGTTAATCTTTGATGAATCTAAATTACTGAAGTCGCTGGTATGAATGTCAATATTATGTTGAATAAATATTGTCTTAGTTAAGAAAACATTGCTTATGAGGATAACGATGTTTAGATATATATTTATGGGCATTAAAATCAACCCGTACCATAAAAAAGTGCATCAACCATGCACAAACCTGTACCAAACAACCTGTGATCAGCCTGTACCATAATTAAGTGCATCAACCATGCACCAACCTGTACCTTATCCTGTAATCAACCTGTACCATAAACAAGTGCATCAACCACGCACTAACGTGTACCATCAACAAGTGCATCAAAAATGCAACAAATATGTACCAATCATGCATCAAATACACATAAAATATGACTCATCAAGATGTACCAACATCATCAACTATACACCTCATGTATGTGCCAACTCATCAACTATTTGTCTCAACCATGTACCCAACATGTACCTCAACCAAAATTCCTCAACAATTTCATCATCCAAATATGATTTGTAAATATGTCATAGAATTGGTGTATATGATCACATATTTTCAAACCGTCCTTAACTTTAACAACAAGAGACTAGCATTTTCATTAAACTTTACTTTAGTCTCACATGAATAGTTTTGGATTAGTCAACAACCCTAACTTGAAATAATCATAACTATGTACCTGTAATGAATAAAGATCTAAAAATTGTACACAATGTTCTTGAGTGTGTTTTATGCAATTACTCAAGGTGTCACTACTTGGAACCTCTGAGAAAAGGATTTATAGAAAAAATAACATACCTTGTTGAATTCTAGCTTATTCTAGAGAGTGAACTTGTAGAGCGTGACCCAAAAAGAATATTTGTTGTATGGATCTGAAAATTTTACACAGAATTCTAAAGACTGTACTATAACCAACACATTTTGTCTTACTAAATTTGGATTTGTTATGAAGAAGTTATGATATTTTTACCCAAAACACATGTTTTAGACTAGTTTAAGGACTAGCCACAAACCCTATTTTCCATGGAGTGTAACTCCAAAAATAAAACGACCCACAATATGAAATTTTTACCAAATCTACTTTTATATGTTTCCATAATGTCCTGCCAATTTCATGGTCTGAGTCATTCTACAAAAAACATTATTGTGAAAATGGTGAGATGACCTGTAAATAACATACCTTAGAAAACATCATCAAAATAATTTATCCTCCCTTGAATTTCGACCTTCTTTACTTCACCTTCCCTCTGAAATTCGTCTTATATATCCTTTGGTTACCTCAGTAACCTGCAGATATTCAATATGTTCAAGTTTGATTGAAATGAGAGAGCCTTGCATCTTATTTATACTTTCATGTAGCTTCCTCAAGGGGTTACCTTTTAACCATCTTAACCCACTTTCCTTATTTTAGGGTTAACCCACTTCTAATTTCTCCATTAACTTTATTATTTAAATAATTTATTTTGTATTTGATTTGACTTATAGTACACTCATCACTTCACTTTATTATTTACCTTCTAAAATCTATTAAACCACTTTGACTACTTTGACCTTTTGGGGCTTCTATATGACTCATGAGGGTTCTCCAACTTCACATGGCCATAACTATCTATCTATGAGGATTTATGTGACATTCCACATACCACTAGAAATGGAATGACATGTACTATCCATATAGAATAGTATTGCATGAAAATAGATCAAAACTCATACCATTATCCATCAAACAAACTTGGGTCCATTACCCAAACCTGGGTTCTCCAACTTCACATGGTCATAACTCTCTAACCATGAGGGGTTATGTGACGTTCCACATACCACCGTAAATGGAATGACATGTACTACCCATATATAATAGACTTACCTAAAAATATATTAAAACTCATACCATTATATATCAAACAAACTTGGGTCCATTACCCAAACCTTTGTGCTACCAGAATTCGCTACCGGACTTTTTCCAAGGGTTGACATCAATCACTAAGGGTTGAAATCAATATACAATATCACTCTTCAATGGTTGACATCAATGAAAATTAACAATCCATACCAACTTTCCATCAACCTAAGCCAACTGTCTAACAACATCTACTCAACAAATTAAAGAAACTCTCATATCACATTGCTTCCTTCACACCCTATGTGCATATGCTTATCTATATACAAATCTAAAAGGGTAAGCATATTATAAAATATAAGAGGAAGTTGAAAGCACTATTAATAGTGTGGGAAGTATAAGTAAACCCGTCAGGGCTATGGATACCTACTGGAAATGGAGCTATGCTTGTATGATGCCAAGGAAACTTCATCGGAGCTATGGACGCTAGCTGGCAACGAAGAAATCCTGGGAAACAAGAGATGAGGAAGAAACTTATGTAGATGTTTGATTGTTAATAAAAGTGAAAACCCATTGTCAAACCAAAACCAATATGAAGTGTGTGGCAAGTAAACAAATTTATCTCTTTATTTGGCTCTTTGAAAAAGGTTTGCTAGATTACAAGTACTAGAAGTATTGGGTTATATCTTTTAGAATTTCAGTGTCATTGTTGTACCCATTACTATTGGAAAATTGTGTGCATTATTGTGGAGCTTATATTTAAAACTCAGATCTAAAGTATAGGCCCTATAATTCTATTGATAGAGATAATGGGTTCTTCTAGTGTGTCACCATTTTTTGTGGCTGTAATTGCTTATAAACGTGAAAGGAGAGGTCCCCCATAGAAATTTTTTGATCCTATTTCCTAATCCTCTATTGTTTGAACCTAATACTATCCCTTTTCCTACATTGAGGGAGTTGGGGTTTTGTCTTGATTAATGATTGTCTTTGATGGGTGTTGGATTTTCCTTTTGATCTGATGATTGCAAATGTCTTCATGATGTTTATTAAATTGTTATGTTTGTTGACATTTGTATGATAGAGTTTCCATGTCATCTCCTGATGTTTTTCCAATTCTAAGGTGCTTGGTTATCTTATGTGGTGTCAGGGTTTTTTTAATTACATGTCCTGATTGAATAACTCAAACTTCACATATTATTGTTGGCATGTTGGTTCTTTATGTTTTCATCTTTATGCCTTCACATGCAGATTCTAATCACCTATTTCGAACTCTAAGTCTAAATCTCTTGTTTCCTATCCTTATTTTGAGTTGAGAATTGACACATGTAGTTTCAAGACACTCATATACATCCACCATATTATCATTGAATCAAACTAAAACTCTCTTATAATGTAACGTCCCCAACCACCCAAGTTTGTCCACATCACACAACCTCAACTTTAGGAGAATTCAATCAACCAAATTATAACAATTCCCAACATATAACTGACCAATGTTACTCTAGAAGTATACTTTGTTGGATCTACTTTAACATAATCTGCTCAGTATCTCTCATAGTAACATGCTTAGACCAAACTGAGCCACACCTCACAACTTATAACATCATAATCAAATTTCTTCTTATAGCCTAATATTCGCAGCAGAAGTAACTCAAAACTATGTGCACCAATAGTGAACACCATCATATTGTTCACAAATCACAACCCCATGCGCAACCATCAAGCATCATGCACCAAATCAGATTCCATTGTGCACGAAATCTAATTTCTTTGTCCACACACTCAAATTTCCATCCCCTTGGTGCACACAGGATACCATTCTGTAAACTCAACCACTCAATCCTCCTCTTAATGACTTATAACCAAAATATCTAGGCTAACATAACAGGAAAAACTAGTCATTATGGTTATATCATAGCATAGCTACAATTACAGGTTGTATGTATCGTACTTACATTTGCAAGCATCATTAAAAAAAATAACATCGAATACTTATATGCAACATCATACAATAATTAACTCATCTCAAACACAGATAACACGAATGCAATAAGTAATACAAGAACATAAAGAACACTTGTATTTATGAAAATCATCAACTGTGGCCTTGAATCAGATGTTCCTCCCAACCATAGACATTGTTTCTCTGAAAATTTCAACAACAAGTCACCCCCATGTTGGGGCTCAACTCCAGCAGAGAAAAAAGGGTCCTAGCGAAAATATATGGTCTGAAACTTAATCAGAGTTGTCCAATCCTAGGTTCCCTCTACTACAACTAGCCCATAGTCCCTCATTCCCCATGCACCTATCACACCCAAGGAAGTGTGCCCCTTATCTTCTCACTAGTCCCATGACTTCCCCACTTCCCTTCCTAGAGTTACCAACAACAAGCCAAATAGGAAGTCTCTGAGCACTGTGACTAATGCCCAATGCACCAAGAAACAATTCCCAACAAAACTCTCTCTTGGAGTGTTTTCTCACGGATCCGACAACCCCTCCACAAAAACCAGTGTCTCACCTAGAGAGACTTCTCATGGTATACCAAACCATCTTTTCGACAATGAAAATCTAGATATAGTCCCACAAATACCTACAAGCTTCTCCGACAGATAAGGTAATAATCAGAATGTCCATACACTCTGACCCCCTTTCTGCTCACCAGATCTTGCAAAATCCAAAAAATAAAAAATCCCCCCCTAAATACATTAATTCCAACAATATATATTGCATACCTTCCACTTGACACTTGTCACCTTTTAGAATTAGATTTAAGCCACTTCATGACCAGTTCCCTACCCTCAAGAACTTAGGATAATAATAATAATATATCTGACATTACATTTTTCCTGAAAGTATTATAAAATATTTCCCAAGACTTACGACTCACACCCTTTTTCCTTTCTTTTTCTTTCTAGTGGAGTAGGTCCCTATTGATGCTTGAATCTGTTAGGACTGAAACAGAAACCTCACGAGGATGTAAATTCCCCTGCATTTTTATAGTTGTGGTACTCCTCTTTTAGATTTTCTTGGGATTTCTATATATTCAAAATGTGGGACTTGACATAATTTTGTCGTAGTAATTCAAAGAAACATAAATATTGTCAGAAAATAAAAAGGGAAATGTTGTTTGTTTTATTTTTAAAGAAAGTTCTTGAGAAAGGACCATGAATCAAACATTTCACACATTTAAAGAAAATAAGCAAAATTTCCTCACATCCATCAGAGTTTAAGATACAGATTTATGATCACATAAAATGAAAAAGAAGATGATCCACATGCATAAGAGAACTTTAACATAGTGGACACATGGGAAGATCCAATTAAGATAATTATAGATCAACCTCAAATACTTTATATTATGAAAACAGGGTTACAAAGCATAGTCGAGATTGTTCCCAAAGTAGCTCTCTTGAAATTTCTAAAAAACATATAGTTTGTTACATATTCTTTGAAATTTTAAATGCGTTTGTCTTAAATTCTGGGATTGGGGCTCCCACATGTTGAGTATGTGTTATATTCTTTGCACGAGTATGTGTTATCGGGACTACATTTTTTGGGACCACATTTTATTTAGGTGGTTTTTCGGCACATGGTTTCTTTGCCGATGGTTTTCTATTTCCGGTTAAGGAATTAGGGTTTTGGACTAATCCAGGTCATTGGGTTAGGGTTTTGGATGCCACTGGATCCTATATGCATTTTGTATTGTAAACATTGTAATATGATGAATAATATAGAATATGTTGGTTTTCCTGGTTTGGGTTTCCAAGGGAAAAATCTATGTGTAATGTTTGTGTTTGCCATTGTATATTTTTTGTTCCTTTACTGAATATTTGTTTGCAGTAGATATTGTACAAGGTTAAAATCTACATTTGGTATCAAATCTTTATTGTCTTCAGGGGGATGCCTTTGTGGTCAAGGGTTCATCTCGGGACTGTGATAAGCCTTGTTACAGTGGGAGATCTACAGTATTGATTTTTCAGGTGAAAAGAAATGGCAAGCAATTTGAAGATGGAGATCGAGAAGTTTAATGGGAAAAGATTTTAGATGTGGAAGCTCAAGATGGAAGATCTTTTGGTGGATAGAGGTCAGTGGATCACAGTAGATCCAGGTACTGCACCTATAGGAACTTCTGCAGATGACTGGAAAAATTTGGATCAGAAGGCAAACAACACAATCCGATTGTGTCTCTCTGATTTAGTAATACTGAATGTGTCAGAGGAAGCTACAGCCAAGGATTTATGGGAAAAATTGGGGAAGATTTATCAGTCTAAGTCCCTAGTAAATAAACTATTCCTAAGAAACAAGTTGTATAACTTGAGGATGAGAGATGGAGACTCAGTGGTAGAGCATTTGAACACCTTCAATACTGTGGTAAGTCAGTTAGTATCTGTTGAGATTAAAATGTCATATGAATATACATGTATCAGTTTGTTATGTTCTTTACCAAATTCGTGGGATAGTCTGGTTGTGGCCATAGGTAGTAATACAACTTCTTTGAATTTTGAAAAAGTGGTCTCATCCTTGCTGTCAAAGGAGATGAGATGAAAGAATATGGAAGGACATAGCACATATGCATTATTTTCAAGAGGACGTTCCCAGGAAAGAAATAGATCTAATTTCTCAAGTGGGAGATCTAAGTCTAAGGGCATATCTAAATCTCCCAAAAATTTTGTAAGGGTATGTTGGAGATGTGGAAAAGAAGGGCACTACAAGAAGCAGTGTAGATCCAAATTTGAGAAAAAGAAGGGATCTGAAGAATATTCTTCTACATAAGAAAATACCTCCAAGGAAGGAGGGGATGTGTACTTGGCCTCTTTAAGCACACATGTAGATCATGAGGCATGGTTGGTTGACTCTGGTGCATCCTTTCATATCAATCCCCATAGGGAGTGGTTCTGCGAATATGAAAAGTATGATGGAGGTAATGTTTTCTTAGGTAATGGTTCGACAACCAGAATCATAGGAAGAGGAAGGGTCAAGTTGAGGCTCATATATGGAAGGATTAGAACACTTCCTAGTGTTCTTCACATTCCAGGTATGGCCAAAAAATTGATTTCTATAAGCAAAATGGAAGATGCAAGGGTAAAAACAATATTTGAAAAGGAAACTTGCAGGATGGTTCGAGAAGCAATGGTGTTGATGAATGGAGTTCAGTTTGGAACTCTGTATAAGATGCTAGGAAGCATTATTAGTGATGGTTGTAATAGCTCCATTGTTCCTGATATTGGTGTTGAAGAAGCAAGAACTCCTATAGTCTCTCGAGAAAAGGTTATGTTGTGGCATCAAAGACTGGGGCATATCAGAGAGAAGGGTATTTGACTACTACACGGTAAAGGTATGGTTGAAGGTATGTCTAACTACTCTTTGGATTTTGATTTCTGTGAACATTGTCTATATGGGAAGCATAATCGAGTAAGATTCCCCGATGGTGTAACGAGGGTAGAAGGAATTTTACAGCTAGTTCACAGTGATGTTTTTGGACCTGTGTCGGTCCCATCATTGGGAAAATTTGTGTACTATGTCTCATTTATAGATAAATTCTCGAGGAAAAATTGGATATATTTCCTTAGGAAGAAATCTAAAGTCTTTGACAGGTTTAAAGAGTTTAAGGCTCTTGTTGAGAATCAAACAGAGAAAATAATTAAGGTGTTGAGGATAGATAATGGCGTAGAGTTCCACGGGAATGAATTTGAAGAATTCTATAAGAAGTGTGGTATAGAAAGGAAGAAGACTACTCCATATACACCTCGACAGAATGGAGTTACATAAAGGATGGACAGGACGCTGATGGAAAAATCAAGGTGCATGCTTAGTGGTGCCAGGTTAGGGCAAGAATTCTGGGCAGAGGCAGTGGGTATTGCATGTTATCTGGTCAACAGATCACTCTCATCAACATTGGATGAAAAGACTCCAAAAGAGGTATGGACTAGTAAGGAACCTTCTCTCACACATCTTAAGGTATTTGGCTATGATGCATATGTTCATGTTCCAAAGGAAAACAAGAGTAAGTTGGATAAGAAGGCTGCAAAATATATCTTTATTGGATATAAATATGGTCTCAAAGGTTATAAGATTTGGAACCCAGAAACTAAGAAGGCAATGTATAGCCGAGATGTGGGATTTAGAGAAATAAAGGATGTTGTTAAATAGGAAGTCCTACCAGTAAGGAAGAACCAGAGAAGATAGAGTTTGATTTAAAGGATGGTGAATCAAACTCTATAGAAGAACATGAATCAAAAGAAGAAGATCCTCATACTCTGGTATTGAGGAGATTGGTTCGAGAAAGAAGGCTACTGGAAAGGTGTAGTCCATCTAATTTCCTTTCAAAATTTTCTTTGTCTATTACTGATGATGATCCTAGAACTGTCAGGGAAGCAGTGAATTCAGAGGACGAAAATCTCTGGAAAAGGGCCATGGAAGAAGAAATGGGATCTTTGGATAAGAATGAGGCTTGGGATCTAGTGGAGTTGCCAACTAGAAGAAATCCAATTGGCAGAAAATGGGTATTTAAAAAGAATCTGAATGCATAGGTAAAAGTGGAGAAATACAAAGCTCGATTAGTAGGAAAGGGTTATTCCCAGGTTGAGGGAATTGATTTTGGTGAGATTTTTTCTCCTGTTGCCAAGTTAACCTCCATAAGATTTATGTTATCTGTTGTTGCTTCATTTTATTTTGAAATAGAACAAATGGATGTGAAGACAACATTCCTACATGGGGATTTGGAAGAATAAATCTATATGAATCAACCAGAAGGTTATGTTGTGAAGGGAAAGAAGGAGCTGGTATGCAAGCTAAAAAAGTCCCTGTATGGTTTAAAACAATCACCAAGAATGTGGTATCAAAAATTTGATACTTATATGTTGGGACTTGGCTTCACAAGAAGAAAATAAGATCACTATGTGTATTTTAAATTAATAGGTGATCATTTGGTTTATTTGGTATTATATGTGGATGACATGTTGCTAATAGGAAACAACAAGGAGATTATCTAGGATGTGAAAACTCAGTTGTCCTCTAAATTTGACATGAAGGATCTTGGTGATTCAAATTTCATTTGGGCATGTAAATTAAAAGAGATCGGAAAAGGAGGAAACTTTGGTTAAATCAAAGAAAATATGTCGAGACAATATTGCAGAGGTTTAATATGTAGGAGTGTAAACCGGTCAAGGTTCCTATTCCTATTGGTGTAAAGTTATCTACGGATCAGTGTCCCAAGACACACGAAGAAGAGGAGGACATGTATCATGTTCCATATGTGAGTGCAGTTGGTAGTTTTATGTATGCAATGGTCTGTACTAGACCGAACATTGCACATGCAGTGGAATTTTTGAGCAGGTATATGTCAAAACCGAGGAAGGAGCATTGGACAACAATAAAAAGGGTTTACAAGTATTTTCGTGGCACTGCTAGCTATGGATTGTGATATGAAGGAAGATCAAGATTGGATAGAGTGGTGGATATACATGGCTTTGTGGATGTAGACTAGGTTGGAGATTCGTATCGTAGGAGATCTACAAGAGGGTATGTGTTTAACTTGTTTGGAGGAGCAATAAATTGGATGAGAAAAAGACAGGCTGTAGTGGCACTTTCAACTATAGAAGTTGAATACATGGCAGCCACTCATGCAATTAAGGAAGAAGTATGGTTATAAATATTGTTTTCAGGTATTGGGTTGGTACAACAAGCTGTAAGGATAGAGTGTGACAGTTAGAGTGCAATTTTTCTAGTGAAGAACCCTGCTTATCATTCAAACACAAAGCACATTGATGTTCAATATCACTTTGTGAGAGAGATGATTGAAGAAAATAAAGTATCATTGATGAAGGTGGACACTTTGAAGAATGTTTCAAACTCATTAAAAAAATATATGAGCACTAAGAAGTTCTCTTGGTGTAGAGGATCCATGGACATTGTTGCCCTTTATTGTTGACTATGTAACCCTGTAACCCCCTGTATGCAAAGAAAACAACAAGTGGGAGAATGTTGGGTATGTGCTATATTATTTGCACGAGTAGTAGTGTATGAGCATATGCAATAGGCACACAGGGGGGTTAGAGGGGGGTGGAGCCCCCCGCATGGGGGTTTGGGGGCAACGCCCCCGAAATTTTCTTTTCTGCATCAGGACCACATTTTATTTAGGTGGTTTTTCAGCACATGGTTTCTTTCCTGATGGTTTTCTATTTCTGGTTAAGGAATTAGGGTTTTGGACTAATAAAGGTAATTGGGTTAGGGTTTTTGATGCCGCTGGATCCTATATGTATTTTGTATTGTAAACATTGTAATATGATGAATAATATAGAATATGTTGGTTTTCCCGGTTTGGGTTTCCAGGTGAAAAATCTTTGTCTAATATTTGTATTTTCCATTGTATCTTTTTTGTTCCTTTACTGAATATATGTTTGCAATAGATATTGTACAAGGTTAAAAACTACACCACGGACCATAATGAAAATAAATACAAGAAATAATATTTTAGAAGACAATGGGCGGTAGAAGAACATCAGGACCTGGAAAGAAGAAAAAAGGAGTTACGAGTCTTCGATTAAACCTTTCTAGTGAAAGAGGTGGAATAACTGGATGAAGGACTTGAAAAATAAAAAGAAGGATGTGATCAACATAAAATTACTATGATGGTCTCTCATGCTTTCACTTGCTTGTTGATGTCCTTTTATCGTTTTCATCAACGGTTACAGGAACTGTCTCAACTTATTTTTTCCCTTCATTGGTCAGTTTATCGAAATATTTCTTAAACCATTATTCGATGTAAATTTTCATTGGTGCCACATTGATTTTATGCCAGATTTTGATGTTGAACAACTCTGCCTCCAAGTCTCTTAGATGAAGGGAAATTCCATGTAATGCTTCACTCAATATCCTGATTTTTCATGGAGTATTCCACTAGCCAATTGTCTATGTCGTCCTCATTATATTCAAGTATGCCATAGAAATTTTCAACCAACAACCCTTTAAAGATATCAACTTGCTCATAAAATTGTTTCTTTGTTAGGAACAACGAGTTGAGGATCAACTTGGGATCTTGGACTTTGTTAGTACTTCCGACTAAGTCTACGTCCGTGAGTCTTTTGAATAATTTGCCCCTCCTTGATATGGCTTCGATGCACATTTGAACAATGTTGTCCAGTATTTTTATCTTTTCTTTCTAGCATGCATTTAACGGTTTAATCCAACTTGGAGAGGGAAGATCCTCCTCTATTCTCCTTATCTTTGTCATGTTGGAAATTTTAGCACCAAAAGGTACCACGACATCATGGTAAAAACCTTCTTCAGTTTTTAGTTCGGCTTGCAAATACTCATTGAATGCATGCACCCTCGAGCCAAAAGAAATGATGTTCTTTGAAATTTCCCAAGATTCCATGATCAAAGACATTCTTTTATTGATATTATTCTCCACATACCTCCTGGCTGATGTAAGTAAGCTTGAGGATCCTTTTAATTTAGCAGCGGACGTGGTGGGTCCAATTGATAAAGGGATGGAAAGGAGTGGAAAAGGCATTAAAGTGTCTTCCAGTTCCTTGATACTTTCCTTTAATTTGGCATTTTCGGCTTCAAGACCACCAATGGAGTCATCCAGAGAATCCCCGATTGCTCTGTGAATTATGGAAATTTGGGAAGGCCGCATATTTCTTAGGTTAACCTATGAACGAGATTTCCCTTTTTTGTTCTTCACATCACTCTTCTCAATAATTAATTTCTTAGATTCACTATCAAATAAAGCACTCTGAAATACAAATGACTCTTCTTCATTGAAGGTCTCATTCTCAATAATTTCCAACGACAGATTCTGATGGGTCGTGCCTCCTGGATGAACAATGTTAGGAAATTTTTTCTCGATGTTAGTCTCAAGATCCATATCTTCGAGGGATAAAAATTTTATGTCACTTTCGACGCGATGTTCTTCCTCCTCTTGTACACTATTCTTCATCTTCTTTCTCAGAGGAAGTTTATGTGAGATTTCAATTTTTCCCGAAGGCGGGTTCTTTTCTCCTCCTCTTATTGAACTACTATTGATCACTTTTCTAGATGGGTGGGCCACTAGAGCACTTCTCTGAGATTTTGTAGTCTTAGGAGTAGCAGTTGGGGACTGGCCACTCTTCTCACTAGGACCCTTTCCTTTCTGTTTATAAAATGAATTGGTATTGAGTATTGTCTTCAAGTCATCGACATTGTGAGTAAGAGCACCGAAGTTATTATATTCTTCTTCTCCTATAACAATATGGATAAATGAATTGCTAAATCCCAGAGCTAACATATGTTCCAATTTTTTTTTGTTAGGGTCAAACCCTTTTATCCTTTCATCATACTTGAGATTCAGATTGTGAAAGTGGTTTAAAAATTCATCAATTTTGTTCATATTTATGAATACAAAGTCCCCAATTTTCCAAGGCAAGGGTATGAATTTATTTTTTCGTTTCTCATGCAAAAGTGGAGCCATAAATTATATTTCCTTGCAACTTCTGTAATAAAAGTTATGTCGGATATATGACATGGAAGAAAGGAGGGACTTTCCTTGGCACCGAAAATCCTCATAAAATTGTAATTTTCCATTTGCTCCAACCTCCCTTTTTTATCCAGGAATTTACTTTCCTGGGCAAATATTCAGGGGGCATCTTTTCCAAACAATAATCCTTTAAAAAACAAGAAAAAGTCATTGAAAAATTCATAAAAATGCAAGGAATATTTGTGCCACCACAACGCTTGGTACCAAAAGGTCACTGGATCAAATTCACAATTCACCTCTTGCAGATAGACAATTTAGGAAATTGACAGCAATATGCTATCGCAAATACCAAATAAGAAGCCATAAAGAATTTCTTGTCTCTTTTATACTGTGACAATTGGGAAGATATTACAATGGAAATCATCTTTCCCCAATCAAAAATGGCATATTCCTTGATAGTAAAATATAATATATAAAGAATCGTACGAGAAATACTGGCGGTATTTTCTTGGCTCATCACTCTGGTGAATAACCAAGCAATTTACTAAAAGGGAATTTTGAATGAGTTGACCTGCAACCTGGTAATATCTTCAGTGGTGGTCGTGGGATTCTCCAGGAACTCAGGAAAGAGGTCTAGGCTATTGTCATTCTTTTTTAGGAAATCCCTGCAATCCTCCCCTTTGAAAGTAAGTGTCAACTCAGGGAGCTTCAAAATTTTACATAACACTTGAGGTGAAAGAGAGATAAGAGAATGGTATTGAAGTTGAATAATCCACTGACTTGGTATATATTTCTCAGCGCACCAGGAAACCAGTTCCTTGCAGTTAAAAACCTCAGGAACACAGCCTGCACGAGAAATTTCGGATGTCCATATCACTTCCTTCTAAGTAGACGGGGATGAATAGTAAGAATACACTCTAGACCACTAAAATTTTTGGTCCCCACGTCCAAAAATTTTCAAAGTATCTCCAAAAAACTACCGTCGAGCTGCTAATTCCATAAGTTGACGAGAGCATTCTTTTAATCTAGATAATATTTGAAATGAGCACTTGAGAGAGATAATATAATCTTCCACAAATTGTTCTTTAATGTGGTTTAAATGAGAAATCTCCTCGAGCCCTTTTCTTATTAATGATGATCTTTACAGAACCTTCATGATGAGTTATTAGCATTAAACCGTACTAAATGCATATTGGGAAATGAGTGAAGGCGGCGGGGACGAACGTGAGCAATTAGGATTTGAGAATTTTGTGAACCCGCCAACCCGGGAACCTTCCAACCCATCGTTGCGAAAGGTAAAAAATTGGCTAAGTGTTGTAGTGCGGTAGGTCAGACTCAATATAGGAGAGATGAGATACTTAGGAACTTGGGGATTCCAATATTCAAAATGTAGGTCGTGGATCTCTTGGGTGAAAAATGTATATCACGGAACATGGGATATGAAAGCCTAAACCCACAAATGCAAAAATGGATAAGTATAGGATAAGGTCGCGGTCAGTCGGACTCATGATGTGGGAGTATGGATGGAGATGAGGATTCGTGATTCCTCCAACCTGCGAACCTACCTTTTTAAGAAAAATGACTAAGTATAGTAACTATAAAGGGAGAATATAAGGGTGAAAAGAAAAGGGGAATTTGGGTAAGTATAGAAGAGGGAAAATAAATGGACAACAGAAACTGGGAAAATAGAGAAGGGGAGGGAAATTTTAGAAGCGGGAGTTGATCTCAACAACTGGCTCAAACTGTGGTATGAGAAAACCATGTGGGTTTTCATGAATCTAGAACCTCTCATGACCGGTTTCTTCTGCCCATTGGGCAATAGAGTCAAAGTAAGAATATACAAACTGAAAAATAAATTTATGTACAAGGAAAATGAGAAATTTTTTCAGGAGAAGAAACCTTTCAAATGTTACCCGTTGATAGGAAGCATTAGTCTTTTACCCTTCATGTCTTGGAGCATATAGGAATTGAAACCCAAGATATTTTCGACGACGCATGGTCGAATCCAGAGAATTTCAAACTTTGTATGCATCAATGATTTTTCCTTGGATTTGTTCCAAAGTAACACCAACTCTCCCTTCTCAATATTCTTTATAGTTGTTCTCTAATCAAAATATCTTTTGACACTTTGTTGCCTTTGAGAAGTTTGATTCATGGATTTTCTTCGTTCTTCTTCCAATTTTAACAATTGGTTGATCCTCCTTTGGATTGATGAACTCTCTTTTGTATCTTCGGTATTAACCACAAAAGTCAATGCATTGAGTTTGAGGATAATTGGAATTTTCACTTCTTTCCCATGAACCAATGTATATGGGGACATCCCAATGTTGTCCTTTGGAGTCGTTCTTCTTTCCCACAATGCATAAGTCAGCATTAGATGCCAATTCCTTTGGTTCTTGTCAACGGTTTTCTTCATTATCTGAACAAGTGTTTTATTTGTAGATTCATTAAGGCCATTAACTTGTGGATAATAATTCGATGATTGACCCATGATAATTCCATATTCTCCACAAAACTCCGTAAACTTAGAACCAATGAAAATCGAACCATTATCTGTGATAAATTTATTTGGAACACCAAATATCAACAAAATATTATCTTTGAGGAACTTAATCATCTCTTTAGAATCAACTTTCTTTAGTGCCACTTCTTCTAGCCATTTCGTGAACTAATCTGTAGCCGTGAGAATGCACATGTGTCCCTTTATATACTTTGGATTAATTGGCCTGACAACATCAAGTCCCCATTGAGAGAATGGTTGTTCTACAATTATGGGTTGTAAAGGCGTTGCGAAACTCTTCATTTTTCCTGAAAACTGCTGGCATGATACACACTTCCTTATCGTGGCGTACGAGTATCCAAATATTGATGGCTAGTAGAATCCAACCCTTATTATCTTGTGGACGATGGTAGTAGGTGCAAAGTGTCCACCACACATTCCTTCATGGAATTCTATCATTAGTTCTTGGGATCGATTTTCATCGATGCATCTTATTAGTATACCATCATAATTCTTCCTGAACAGTATATCATCGATCAACAAATATTGATTTTTCTTCATCTTCAATGTTCTTCTCTCCTTGGGGTTCATGGTGATAGGAAATTGCCCATATCTCAAGTAGAATACAATGTCTATGTACCATTCTGAATCAACCAATGGTTCTCTTACTGAAATTGAGATCATTTCATCCACAGAATCACCATTTTTGATGAGCTTTCATAAAACTTGTCCCTTGGTATCCTTTAAAGGTTTAATCTCAATATCATATTCTTGTATCTTTACCATCCAGTTATCCCATTTTCCATCTCTCAATTGTTGACTCAGAAGCATCTTCACTGGCAATGAGGGAACATAGGCAATAACATAGGAGTTCAATATGTACATCTGAAAGCGCACTACCACTTTTACAAGAGCCAAATATTTTTTTTCCAGTTATGAATACCTCAATTCGTAGTCATGTAGGGTTTTTCTCATGAAAATTATTGGGATTTCTTCACCTTTGGTATTCTTCTGAGTAAGAACAGATGTAACAATTGTCTCTATAGAAAATGAATAGATGATGAAATCCCTTTGAAAATTAAGACTAATGAGGACTGGAGTTGTGGTTATTGATCCTTTGATATTATTGAAGGCCTCTTGAGTAATTGTTTTCCATTCAAACCTCTTCTCCTTTTTCAGAAACAAATTGATCGACTTTATGATACTTGCAAATCAAGAACAAACCTTCGCACAAAATTGATCTTGTCAAAAAATGATTGGACTCCCTTCTTGTATGTTGGGGGGTTGAGATAATTTATTTCTTTAACTCTTTCTGGATCTATGTAAACCCCTTCCTTAAACACAATTTGGACCAATAGTTTGCATTGAGTTATAGCGAACACACATTTCTTTGGATTTAGAGAGACACCATATAATATACATATTTCAAAAACTTTTCTCAAATGATGGATATGATCACCCCTTGTTTCTTAATGCACTGTCAAGTCATCTTGATAGTCTTCCATAAATTTTCCTATCAACCCACTAAATGCATGATCCATGGCCCTTTGTAATGTGGCTCCAACATTATTCAAACCAAAGGGCATTCTAGCATATGCATATGTCTCCCAAGGTGTGATAAATGTTTTATTTTCCCTATCTTCTTCAACCACCAAGACTTGGTTATATCTAGAAAAACCATCCAACATGGACATGCAGGCTGATCCAATGACTTTTTGGAGAAGGAAAACCATATTAGGTAAAGGAAAGTTATCCATTATGCTTGCTTTGTTAAGGTCTATGAAGTCAACACACATTTGGATTTCCCCTATATTTTTTATTACAATCAAAGGATTTGAAAGCCAGTCAAACTGTCTAATGTGATAAATTATTCCTACCTTCTTCAATTTATCCAATTCAATATTTACTAGAGGTTTCATTTTGGGATTCATCATCCTTATTTTTTTCTTTACAGGCTTTCCTTCTTCCCTCAAAAGAATGATATGCTAGAATATATTTTCATCGTAAGATTTCAAATCATCATAGGTCCAAGAAAAGACATCAATGTATTCTTTAAACAAGGCAACATATTGATCAACTTCCTCAGTGGTGCAATCAACTCCCGATTTGACATATTTTGGGGAACTGTCAGTTCCAATATTGACTTTTCTTGTCTCTTGCGCTTTTTCGAATTGAAACTTCTTCAAGGATATTATTAGCATGATCATATTTCATAAAAAGAGACTCGGAATGTATACAATATTTTGGGACAACAAACGTGTGGTTGTATTCAGCATCATCATCATTCAACAAAAAATTCTCCAGTTGTTCATCGTTCTCAAACACTTGCAAATATTCAATGTTATCGGGCACAAATGATCGGAATGCTCTTTCTACTTGGAAAAACATTTTTCTTTGGATATCGTCTGGGTTTTATAATGAGGCCACCAAGGCTAATGAATTAGCCTTTTGATTCTTGTCCCTTGGAATGAATGAAATGTTGAAGGAACTAAAAGATTCCATCAATTCATTAAATCTTTTGAAGTATAACTTGAGTCTTTCTTTCTTGATTTTATACTTTTGTGTGACTTGATTAATCACCAACTCAGAGTCACTAGTCACAATTAGATATTCTATTTTCATTTCTTGTGCAAGGACCATCCCTTGAATCGAGGCTTCATATTATGCCTCATTATTAGTGCATGGAAATTCCAGTCTAATAGAATGTAGATGCACAACCTTATTTGGACTCGTAAGAACAATCCAAACTCCACTCTCGGAGTTTGAACATGATCCATCGAATGACATCCTCCAATAGCCTTCAAACAATCATTCTTGATTCTCCATGTCTTGAACTTGCTCTAGGTTTTCATTATGTTCCATGTCTAGGATAACATAGTTTCCAATCCCAAAATCTATATAATCCTCCATCAATTCATTGTCCTTCTTCTTGAAAGAGAAGGGTTTTCTAGGTTCACGAGGCACTTTAATCATTTCTCCTTCTTTGCTTGGTATCATCATACAACTTCCATTGTTCATTATATATCCCACGATCATAGATTTCTAATCTCTTCCCAACACAATTCCATATGCTGGAGGAAGATATACCAAAATAATATTGAAAACAATAATGATATGGGGGGCTACCATAATCCAAGCATAAAAATATTTGATATCTCCATAGGATGGCACTTTTCTAGAATCAATTGCATATATGCTTTCACCAGTTTCATAATACTTAGTCCAACTCATGCCCAATGCCTCCATGACCACCAGAGGAGTTATATTATTTGTTGTGCCAGTGTCAACTAAACAATTATTTAGTGCAACATCATGATTTTCAATTGAAATGTAAAAGGGCAGAATTTTACCTCTCAGCTTGGCAGTTAACTGGATCTGGCTTTGTTTTGGACTGGTAACAACAATTTCTTCTCTTTCAGATGGATCATCCAACAATTTAAAAATGTTTTGTATTTGTTGGGGAATATTCATCACTTATGTAAAGGGAAAAGTTATCCTTAATTTACTTAAGTCCTCTACGAAATTATATGCCATTCGAGTGGATTTTTACATTAGGTGTTTCTTTTTACTTCCAACTCTATTCATCGCCTTCTCATTCTCTTTTCTCATTTTTTTTTTCTTTTTCTTTTTCTTTTGTTTCTCTTTATCAGGATCACATTTATTTTTTGGTCTATTTACAAATCCTCTTGTTTGGGCAACATTTTCTTGAGAGTTGGAATCGTTGTTGCCCTCTTCAAATATATACATGGATGTCTCACATCCATCCATATGCATAGTTTCAGAGATTTCATCAGGTAAGTAACAATTCTCTTGATCAATTAATTGCTCGTCATACACATAATCCAGAATAACCACATTAGGAGTAGGCTGCCTAGGAACCCTTGGTGTTTGCAGATTATTTGTGTTCTCAAACCTCACTCTATTTTCATGAGGAGGGTTCCTTCTGTTAAAGTTAAATAAAGGTGGATATGCGAAGAAGACTTATTATGCTAATAGAAATATACATACAATAACACATATGAATGACCAGCTATGACAGGTAGATACTTATCATACTAGTAGAAACATATATAAGATTGCATAGAATATATGGCTAGACATAACAGGAAAAATACTTGCAGATTCTGGTTTATGGATGTAATGATAAGTTAACAATTATCATACATCAGAAAAAAATGAAAAAATGAATAATATATTCAAGTACAATTATAGATAAGAAATAATATGAAAATCTGAACAGTACTGGAAAAAGAAGCATGTATTACTGATGTACAATGGGAAGTCTGAGATTACAAGTCTCCAAAGTTGACCACAGTCCTCTGACTATTTTTCCCCTCTTTACAATATGAAATCAATAGGATTATATAGCCTTTAAAAACTTATTTGATATCCTCAAAAAATGGATCTGATAACCACTTCTCCTATCTTTAGTTTTTGGAGGATATCTATTACAAATTCGAATTTGTGATGTGGCAAGGAAAACAGAGTTTTAGAATTTCTGGAAATATGCTTCTCCAAGATTCACCTATATCTTCCAAATAAAAATAGATCTTGGAAATATAAGAGAGGTTATTGAATATAATCTCGTTATTTCTAAACACCTCCTTTAGTTTCCAAAAACAGTTCTCCATATCATCAGAATCTGTCTCCAAAGAAAGTGACTAAAACAGGAAAAACAGAGTATTTAATTTCTAGAAATATGGTGCTCAAAGATTGACCTATATCTCACAAATAAAAATAGATTTTGGAAAACTGAGAGAGGTTCTTGAATAGGAATCCATTCTTATGAAATAACTCCTTCAGTTTATAAAAATATGCTTCCAGTGCATCAAAATCTATCCCCAAAGAAAGTGACTAAAACAGGAAAAACACAGATTTCCAGAATTTAGCCATATCCCTACATTCTAGGATTTGATCCCTAAAATGTTTCCATTGATGAAATGAAGTACCACCTGCATCCATGGATGATATTTTATGAGATTTATAAGGAATATTCATCATCATCCCCTAAAAATACTCAAGCCAATTTGAATTTTGACCTTTAGACCAAAATTTATGAATTCTGGAAAATTTTGCGCTTTCTGCAGCTTAGAGCACCCTACACATGCCTTCTTAGCTGCTGAAAGTGGGAAATTTTTTCAGCTTACATCATATAAAAATTTGACCCTTAGCTTCCAAAAGCTAATTTCTTAGGATTTTTTCCACATGACTTTAAACCAAATATTCCTTGAAGAGACCACTTATTTCTTGAAAAGACAAGTCTAAAACTCATCTTAAAGACACTTAAACTTAAAAATAAATCTTCTCTTTAATGACTATGTGATGTCTCAATGATTTGGAAATCATTTTTGATCACTAACATCTCAATCCAACTGGGATGGAGACCTTCTTGCGAGGTTTCCAAGAACCACATATATAATGCCTTTCCTAGAAAAATTAAAAATCCAAAACTTAGTCTCTAGCATTACATTGGGCATGGTGTCAGTATTCCATTGGGCATGGAGTCAGCCATATCACCTTTTTCTGAAAATATTTCATGACCTGTATGGATGACCTATGTACATGTTCTATACTTCCTTTATTCACACAAAGTAACTGTTACATATGTTGCAAAGTGGAAGAAAAGGAATGTTCAAACATCAAGCTTATTTCCTACCCTACTCTACCCTAAACAACTTTGTAATTTGGTTAGGTAAAGGCTGATTTCCATAGTATCCATCCAAGAAATTTTAATCTTTAAATGATCTCATAATTCTTATTGATCAATAGATGATGTTTGAAATGCAACAACAGTGATAAAAAGTCATTAACAAAACCAAACTCAACAGGAAACGTGTGCAAGCTAAAGAAGTCTGAAACTTTCAACTTTTCTGAAATGTATGATTCTATGAAGGCTGCCACTGGATCTTTGAAACTGGGATCAGACACATACTGATTCTCGGGAAACAACTACACATCTGTAGCAGCCTCTTTCTCATCCATGACTATTGCTCTACTTGAAAACTTATCGTCTTCTTGTTCTCTTGAAATAAGATCTTGATTATCAATCATTATAACTTTCTTTTCAGAAAAATGCTCAGAAGATGATGATAAAAGAATTTTTAAATCATATGAATAAGGATTAGTAGAAAATATATAATTGTCTATGAAACCATCAGTTATCATAGTCTCTACTTGGTTTTCAAACTACTCATAAAATTCACATGTATACCTATTCATTGAAACATATGAAAAAACCAAAGAATCTGATTTATAATTTGAAATAAATCCGCTTGTTTGTTGTTGTTCCAACTCTGTTTCATAGTCATAATCTTCCTTCTCATGCATGTCTTATCCTTTGTCATGTTCCTGAGACTTTGATTTATCACTCTGATGTAATGACCTGTTACAGCTGACAATTTTGGAGAAAAAAGAAGAGGTATTTTCTTTGGACTTTTGAACATCAACTTGACAACTTCTGTCAATCACAACTTGCATATATTGTTGATCATCTTCATAAATATTTAAATATTCTTCTTCAGAATAATGATCACAAGAGGATATCCTAACAGGGTTTACATGATATGGATTAAAATCATCTAAGAAAATATAATTTCCTATGCAATCATTGGTTATCATAGGGTCAATTTGGCTTGCAAACTGATCATAAATTTCATACTCGTATCTATCTATGGAGTACCCTGCAAATATTGAGGAATCTAGATCTGAATCTAAAATAAATCTGCTTGCTTGCTATTGTTTCAATTCTGCTTCACATTCATTACCTTCCTGTTCAAATTCTGAAACATACTGACATTCAGTTTTCTCATGTGCATATAGATGCAGATTTTCAAAATCAACCTACTCTTTGATCCTCCTGGAAGCATGGATATTTTCATCCACCTCTAGCGCATCTTCAAACAAACTGCTTAATGATGAAGATTTCCTTTCTAGTAGAAGAAGGGAGAGTTCTGAATGCAAACCCATAACATATAGTATCATGGTAGTTGTCTCTGTACGCTGAATCTCTAAAGGCATACCATGGTAGATGCTGCAAAATATTCAATTGAAAATAGGCAAAGTTTCAGTTTTTTTTTCTCTTCAAAGCATAAAAATCAGCAAGATACAAATCTAGTGATTTGTTTTCACCCCAATGTTTGAAAAAAACATTAGATAACTCGATCCAAGAACCAATAGATTCATCTCTTAAAATATTAAACCATATGGCAACATCTCTGATCAAAGACTTAGAGAAAAATCTCATGACGACATCTCCATGAACAACCTAAAAGCGATCAATCAAATCCTCAAAGGATTCCAAGTGTCTCTCAGCTAAAACTTGATTCTCTCCATAAAACCAGGGAAGATATTCATAACAATCAAGAGGATAAGGATGAAGGAGATAAGGCAGCTTCAAAGGCTTGAACATCTTCATCCTAATTTTAATTTGAAAGGCAATGGGTTGATCATGAAATTTAGCAGGTTGTTGACAAGGTTTATAAGTTATGGCAATAGGAGTTGAGAACTGACAGGTTGTGGAATCAATTTTGATCTCCTCGAGATCACATGATTTATCTAAGTCAAGAAGTATTGAATTGCAAAAATCATTTTTATGAACAGGTTGAGGTAAAAATATTGAATCTACTTTTGCAATACAATCAGGCTGTAAGATTTTTTCTTCTAAGGTCGGATATACACAAGAAGGATAGTGTTTTTCTGAATATACAAAACAAAAAATAATTCTCTTTACATGCAAAGGGAAAATCTTGAAAGAACTGGAAAATAATAGTAATAATTCATGAAGCAGACTAATGAACTGGTACCTGGATTTGAAATTTAGTCTCTTCATTTTTTGTCAACATGATCCTCCCCAGTGGAGTCTTTAAAGGTGGACTCACCATGAAAATGATTACAGTCTAATTTAATGTTTGTTTCTTGTTTTCCATCAAGAAACAAATCTATGTCATTCTCCCAGGGAAATTCTTCTTTCACTTTCATTCCCCGACAACAACACCATTTGTTATCACTCCAATAAATTACTCCCTGACTGTAAAGGGTGTAATCTTGGTAACTTAATGAATTGTATAAGGTGGATCAAGTCAGAGAACTTAATCAAGTCTCACTCACTCAAAACATGCATTGACACACTCAGATGGGTAAGGCTTTCAACCACTGTGTTCAGAAAGTTAAATAAAGGTGGATATGTGGAGAAGAATTGTTATGCTAATAGAAATATACATACAATAACACATATGAATGACCAACTATGACAGGTAGATACTTATCACACTAGTAGAAACATATATAAGATTGCATAGAATATATGGCTAGACATAACATAAAAAATACTTGCAGATTCTAGTTTATGGATGTAATGATAAGTTAACAATTATCATACATCAGACAAACATGAAACAATGAATAATATATTCGAGTACAAGTAGAGATAAAAGAGAATATGAAAATATGAACATTACTAGCAAAAGAAGCATGTATTACTGATGTACAATGGGAAGTCTGAGATTACAAGTCTGAAAAGTCTCCAAAGTCGACCACAGTCCTCCGACTGTTTTTCCCCTTATTTAAAATATGAAATCAACAGGATTATATAGCCTTTGAAAAATTAGTTGAGATCCTCAAAATATGGATCTTATAACCACTTCTCCTATCTTTATTTTGTGGAGGATAACTATTACAAATTCGAATTTGTGATGTGGCAAGGAAAACAAAGTTTTAGAATTTATGGAAATAGGCTTCTCCAAGATTCACCTATATCTTCCAAATAAAAATAGATATTGGAAATCTAAGAGAGGTTATTAAATAGAAACCTGTTATTACGAAACAACCCCTTTAGTTTCCAAAAACACTTCTCCATATCATTAGAATCTGTCTCCAAATAAAGTGACTAAAATAGGAAAAACAGAGTATTTAATTTATGGAAATATGGTGCTCAAATATTGAACTATATCTCACAAATAAAAACAGATTTTGGAAAACTGAGAGACATTCTCGAAGAGGAGCCTGTGATTATGAAATACCTCCTTTATTTTCTAAAAATATTCTTCCAGTGCATCATAATTTGTCCCCAAAGAAAGTGACTAAAACAGGAAAAACACAGATTTCCATAATTTAGCCATATCCCTACATTCTAGGATTTGATCCCTAGAATGTTTCCATTGATGAAATGAAGTGCCACCTGCATCCATGGATGATATTTGATAAAATATCTAAGGAAGATTCATCATCATCCCCTAAAAATACTCAAGCCAATTCGAATTTTGACCTTTTGACCAAAATTTATGAATTCTGGAAAATTTTGCACTTTCTGCAGCTTAGAGCACCCTGCACCTGCCTTCTTAGCTGTCAAAAGTGGGAACTTTTGGTAGATTACAACATATAAAAATTAGACCCTTAGCTGTTGAAAGCTAATTTCTTGGGATTTTTTCCTCATGACTTTAAACCAAATATTCCTTGAAGAGACCACTTATTTCTTGAAAAGACAAGTCTAAAACTCATCTTAAAGACACTTAAACTTAAAAATAAATCTTCTCTTTAATGACTATATTGTCATGTGATGTCTCAATGATTTGGAAATAATTTTTTATCACTAACACCTTCTTTTCTCTGGCATTGGAATTCTTGGATTTTCCACGTAATTATCTCCCCTTCTTAGTCTAGTTATCTCGTTCTGCATTTTCTTGATAGTTCTATTCATCTATGCAATTCCAATTCTTTGATTAGTTTCATGTGATGCTACAGGGTCAACTATGGTTTCCTTGAAAAATCCTCCTCCCATTGTTTGGTTTTAAGTTGATTGAGGCTTGGATTCTTCATTCTTTCTTGAACTGGAAGCTCCTTGATTATCAATACTTAATCCTCCCAGCTGTATTAGTACTTTTCCCAGTATAATGTCAGGGTCGACACCCATTTCAATCATAATTTATTCCATCTCCTTGGCTTTAGTCATTTCCTCCTCCAAGGTATCCATTTGAGAATTTCTAATAGCATATTTCACATTCAGGGGCATTTCGTTATTACAACAACCGAGAATGACAAGGTCATTCAGTGTTTTATCTTTTGGAATCTTACTCAAGGTTTTATTGAACCTTAGATTAAAATATCGTATCTATTCATTCTTTCTCAAACCAATCTAGGTGAAATCAGTGAGAAGGGTATGATAAGCAATTAGAGGGGCGAACATAGTTAGTAACATAGCTTCGAGGTCATTAAATGAGCGAATTGATCTACTGGGTAATGTTGTATACCATTCATATGCTCTTCCTGATAAGATTTGCAGAAATAACCTTACCATGACATCGTCATACTCAACACGGTGAAAATCACAAACATCAAGAAATAAGTCCAGATGCCTCTTTGCATCGATTTCTTTATCTCCAGAAAATTCCTTCAGGGTTCCCTTAGGGAGAATAGGGAGATTATGTTGCTCACCTATAATATTTAGAGGGGAATCTCTTACCCTCCTTTGATTTTCAAATCCTGGGTTTCCTTGATTTCTTGCAACATCTCTTCCTTCTCCTTGTCTCTCCTCATGATGCTCATCTCGGGGTTGTTCGTTTCTTTCTAACATGTCCGGAGAGATTCCAGGGATAGGATTTTCACTTCTAATAATAAAGAGTTGTTTGCTTTTACTTATGGTATTAGGTCCCTTGTATTCATCCAACATCAATCCCAACCTTTTTCTTGTGCTTCTCTAGCTATTCGTTGGTTTCTTCGGTCTTGTCGCTCTTCTCTCCTCTTTCTCTAGAATATTTCTCTTTCTTCTTCCTAGACTAAGATCTGCCAGGACCTTTCTAACTCCTCTCAGGTCTCAAATTTTGTTATTACCAGATTGTATAACTGATGCAAGATGCTTCATTGATTGTTCAATCCAATTTCCAGGTGGGGCTGATCAACCTAGGGCAAATTCGTATATCCCCCCCCCCTACATTTTTATAGAGGTGGTACTCTTTTAGATTTTCTTGGGATTTATATATATTCAAAATGTGGAACTTGACAAAAATTTGTTGTAGTAATTCAAAGAAACTTAAATATTACGAGAAAATAAAAAGGAAAATGTTTTTTGTTTTCTTTTTAAAGAAATTTTCTGAGAAAGGACCAGGAATCACACACTTTACACATTTAAAGAAAACAAGCAAAATTTTCTCACATCCATCATAGTTTAAGATATAGATTTATGATCACATAAAATAAAAAAGAAGATTATCCACATGCATAAGAGAACTTTAACAGAGTGGACACATGGGCAACTCAAATAAATATAATGATAGATCAACCTCATATACTTTATATTATGAAAATAGGGTTACAAAGAACAATCAAAATTGCTCCCAAAGTACATCTCTTGAAATTTCTAAAAAATATATAGTCTGTTACATATTCTTTGAAATTTTAAATGTGTTTGTCTTAAATATTGGGATTGGGGCTTCCGTGGACCATATAGAAAATAAATACAAGAAATAATATTTTAGAAGGAAGACGGTGAGCGGTAGAAGAACAACATGACCCGGTAAGAAGAAAAAAGGAGTTATGAGTCTTTGGTTAAACCTTTCTAGTGAAAGAGGTGGAATAACTGGATGAAGGACTTGATAAATAAAAAGAAGGATGTGATCAGTATAAACTTACTATGATGGTCTCTCATTCTTTCACTTGCTTTCTTATGTCCTTTTATCATTTTCATCAATGGTTACAGGAATTGTCTCAAATGCTTCTTGCCCTTCATTGGTCAGTTTATCGATAACTTTCTTGAACCATTCTTCGATGTAAATTTTCATTGGTGCCACGTTGATTTGACGTTGTATTTTGATGTTGAACAACTCACCCTCCAAGTCTCTTATATCAAGGGAAATGACATGTAATGCTTCTTCGATATCCTAATTTTTCATGGAGTAGTCCACTAGCCAATTGTTTATGTTGTCCTCATTATATTCAGGTATGTCATAGAAAGTTTCAACTAGCAACCCTTTAAATATCTCAACTTTCTCATCAAATTGTTTCTTTGTTAGGAACAATGAGTTGAGGATCAAATTGGGATCTTGGAATTCGTTAGTGCTTCCGGATAAGTCTACCTCCGTGAGTCTTTTGAATAATTCTTCCCTCCTTGATATGGCTTGGCTACATGTTTGAACAATGTTGTTCAAGATTTTTATCTTTTGTTTCCAGCATGCGTTCAACTGTTTGATCCGACTTGGAGAGGGAAGATCCTCCTCTCTTCTCCTTAGGTCTGTCATGCTGGAAATTTTAACACCAAAGGGTACCACAACATCAAGGTAAAAACCTTCTTCATATTTTAGGTCAACTTGCAAATACTCATGGAAGGCATGCACCCTTGAGCCAAAAGAAATCATTTTCTTTGAAATTTCCCAAGATTCTATGATCAATGCCATTATTTTATTGATATTATTATCCACATACCACCTCACTGATGTAAGTAATCTTGAGGATCCTTTTAATTTAGAAGCGGTCGTGGTGGGTCCAACAATTTCTAAAGGGATGGCAAGGAGTGGAAGAGACATTAAAGTGTCTTCAAGTTCCTTGATCATTTCCTTTAATTTGGCATTTTCCGCTTCAAGACCACCAATGGAGTCATCTGGAGCATCCATGGTTTCTTTGTGAATTCTAAGAATCCGGGAAGGCCACATATTTCTTAGGTTAACCTCTGAATGAGATTTCCATTTTTTATTATTTACATCAATATTCTCAATAATTAATTTCTTAGATTCGATGTCAAAGACAACGCTATGAAATACAAATGACTCTTCTTCATCGAAGGTCTCATTCTCAATAATTTCCAACGACGAATTCTAGTGGGCTGTGCCTCCTGGCTGATCAATGTTAGGAAACATTTCCTCAATGTCATCCTCGATATCCATATCTTCAAGGGATAAATTGTTGATGTCACTTTTGACGTGATGTTCTTCCTCATCTTGTACAATATTCTTCCTCTTCTTCCTTGGAGGAAGTTTATCTGAGCTTTCAATTTTTCCCGGAGAGGGGTTCTCTTCTCCTCCTCCGCATGAACTACTCTTGATCACTTTTATATATAGGTGGGACACTGGAGCACTACTTCGATATGTTGTAGTATTAGGAGTAATAGGTGGGGACTGGTCACTCTTCTTGCTGTGACGTTTTCCTTTCTGTTTGTAAAATTAATTGGTACTGAGTACCATCTCCAAGTTGCCAACATTGTGAGTAGGAGATCCCAAGTTATTATCTTCTTCTTCTTCTCCTAAAATAGTGTGGATAAATGAATTTCTAAATCCCACTACTAACATATGTTCCACAAAAGTTTTGTTAGGGTCAAACCCTTTTATCCTTTCAGCATACTTGAGATTCAGATTGTGAAAGTGGTTTGCAAATTCATTGATTTTGTTCATATTTCTGAATACAAAGTCCCCAATTTTCCAAGGCAAGCATATGAATTTCTTTTTTCATATCTCATTAAAAAAGTGCAGCCATAAATTATATTTCCTTGCAACTTCTGTAATAAAAATTATGCCAGATATATGACATGGAAGAAAGGAGGTACTTTTCTTAGCACTAAAAATCTTGATAACATTGTAATTTTCCATTTTCTCCAATGTCCCCTTTTTATCTAGGAATTTACTTTCCTGGGTGGATATTTTGGGGGCATATTTTCCAAACAACAGTCCTTTAAAAAGAGAGACAAAGTCATTGAAAAATTCATAAAAATGCAAGGAATCTTTGTGCCTCCACAACACTTGGTACCAAAAGGTCACTGGATCAAATTCACAATTCGCCTTCTTGCAGATAGAAAATTTAGGAAATTGACGGCAATATGCTATCGCAAATACCAAATAAGAAGACATAAAGAATTTCTTATATTTTTTATACTGTGACAATTGGGAAGAGATTTCAATGGAAATCAACTTTCCCCAATAGAAAATGTCTTATTCCTTGACATTAAAATATAAGATATAAAGAATCATACAGGAAATACTGGCATTATTTTCTTAGCTCTTGACTCTAGTGAATAACCAAGAAATTTCCTGAAAGGGGTTTTTGAATGAGTTGACCTACAACCTAGTAATATATTTAGGGATGGTTGTGGGATTCTACAAAAACTCAGGCAAAATGTCGAGGCCGTTGTCGTGCTTTTTTTAGAAAATCCCTGCAATCCTCCCCTTTGAAAGTAAGTGTTATCTCAGGGAGCTTCAACATTTTAAGAAACACTTGAAGTGAAAGATAGATGGTAGAATGGTCTTGAAGTTGAATAATCCATTGACTTGGTATATATTTCTCAGTGCACCAGAAAACCAGTTCCTTTCAATCTAAAACCTCAGGAACACAACCTGCACAAGAAATTATGGATGTCCATATCACTTCCTTCTGAGAAGATGGGGATGAATAGTAAGAATACGCTCTAGACCACTGAAAGTTCTGGTCCTCACATCCAAAAATGTTCAAAGTATCTCTGCAAAAATGTTGTCGAGATGTTGTTACCATAAGTTGACGAGAGCATTCTTTTAATCCAGATAATATTTGAAATGAGCGCTTGAGAGAGATATTATAATCTTATGAAAATCGTTCTTTAAAGTGGTTTACATGTGAAATCTCCTCAAGCCCTTCACTTATTAATAACAATATTTAAGGAACCTACATGATGATTTATTAGCATTTATACATACTAAATGTATATTGGGAAAAGCGCGAAGGTGGCGGGGACAGACGAGAGTAATTAGGATTTGGGAATTTTGTGAACCCGCCAACCCAGGAACCCACAAACCTGCCATTGCGAAAGGTCAAAAATTGGATAATTTTTGTAGTGCGGTTGGTTGGACTCAATATAGGAGAGATGAGATACTTAGGAGCTCCGGGAGCCCGATAGTCAAAATGTATGTCGCAAATCTCTTAGGTGCAAAATGTATATCACAAAACATGGGATATGAAAGCTTGAACCCGCGACTGTAGAAATGACTAAGCATAGGATAATGTGGTAGTTGGTCAGACTCATGATGTGGGAGTATGGATGGATATGAGGATCCATGAGTCTACCAACCCGCAAACCCGTCGTTTTTGAAAATATGACTAAGTATAGTAACTAGAAAGGGAGAATAGAAGGGAGAAAAGAAAAGGGAAATTTGGGTAAGTATAGAAGGGGGGAAATAAATGGATGAAAGAAACTGGGAAACTAGAGAATGGGAAGGAAATTTCAGAAGCGAGAATTGATCTCAACAGTCCCCCCCATCTCTTTTCATCTGATTCAGTTAGCACGCAACAATGCAATATTATAGCAATATTCAATATTATATTTACATGGATAGGCACATTTGCCTATCTGCATCCAATATCACCATCCTCATAATCATACAATATCTCTAGCCTCCATACATATCCATTCATTCTCGGGCATTAACCCAAGTGCATGCTCCATAGTGCAATGTACGCACCTACCTAGGTGTGTAAAACACCTAATGTGTGTTGGAGTTACTTCACACACACCTAGGATTTATTTTTCCTAAGATTATTCCTTGTTTATTATTCATAATTAGTCATTCTCCAGTATCCTATATTTTAGGGGAGAATATTCCACCTGGAGAATATTCTCTTTCAGTTGACACTTCAGTTTGACTAGTTGAGTTGAGTTTAGATGTTGCATTGGGATCATCACCATGCAACGTTGGAATCATCACCATGATAATTCGACCTTGCCTTGGTATCATCACCAGAGTGGTGAATTTTCCTTGATTACTTGAGTTAACTCCTCACTACTCTCTGTTCAGTCAGTTAACTGAAGACTAGTTGACTAGTTAACTCAACTAGGTGGCAGTTCACTCCCATAACTGCCCGAGAGACTATAATAGGTGGCAGTTCACTCCCGTAACTATTGGTGTGTGTCCAGATCACTCTATACCACCACTATGGTGTATTGGTTCACCTCAAGTCGAAACCATTGAGTTATACAGAGTATATCATGTGTAAATGATTCATTATTCTTAACGATTAATGATAATTCTTCCATTCTTTCTCTCCTTCTTCTTCTTTCTCCAATTGTCTTTGCAAATGTGTGTATTATTTTTTAGATAGGTCTATTCTATGAAGTTTCAACACATTGACATGGTATCAAAGCCGACAAACTTCTAAGCAAAATCTACACCAAAAATTTTTGCAGGTACAAAAGATTGAAGATAGTGGAAAGATGGAATTCCAAAAAGAATTCATTCTTACACCTTAAAACTATTTTTCATGGAAGGAGAAAATAGCCATACATATTTGATCCATAGGGTTGTATAGGTTAAACATGAATACAGATAAAGAACTGACATCAACCATAGAAAAATCCAAGTACTTAAATCACATGGATGAGGCAGTCAGAACAATTTGTAGTCTTATCTCTCCCGATCTCCTTTTTCACATATCTTCCTGTAAGACTCCCAATGAAGCCTAGAAAATCTTGGAAGGGCTCTTTGGAAAATAGGATGAGATGAGGGGACACATGTTGAAGGTGGAGTTTCTCACATTGGATCCAAAAATCTTCGACAATATCCAAGATTTATTTACAAAATTCAAGGATTTACTATCGTAACTCAAAGCTTGCGGGGTTGATAAATTGACAGAGGAGAAACAAATGGTTCTCACCATAATCTCCAAGCTTGGTCCTGAATTTTCTGTGTTCATATCTATATTCCATACTATTAGATTCGCCTCTGGAGCCACCTGGAAGATGCCTTCTCTTGAGGAATTTATCGAATCCTTGACACAAGAGAAAACCAAGCTCATCAACATGGGTAAAATCAAAGGCCCAAGGGCACATGCACTCACTATGCATGATGGAAGCCACAAATATCAAAAATATAAATATAAATATTATGGAAAGATCATGCACATACAAAGAAGGAAGGGTACACAAAACCCTTCACCAATGCCTACGGATCCAAAGGAGAAAAGGGAAGAAAAGGAGTGAAATGCACATATTCTCACAAAGGATTCCATTTGGAATCCGCATGCATGCAAAAAAAATAGATATGATGTCTCAAATAATTCAGCAAAACAACCTTGGAGATCGCATCCCCGAGGGTGCAAAGAAGAAGAAGCTAGAAGATCAGAATTGCAAGAAAGGCAATTCTAGCCATGCCTTGATTGCCATCAACTCCTCTCTCGATGCTTGGATTGTAGATTCAGGAGCATCACATCACATGGATGCCTCATAAGTAGTATATTATTATTTGGATGCATGCAAAGTTCCTCCCATTCTTATGGGGGACAACCCTTCTGTTGAAGTCACCGGCAAAGGAAGGATTGACCTCACCAACGAAAGTTTTGAGAATGTGTTGCATGTTCCCAAGATTTCTGTCAACCTTCTCTCCATGTATCAGATGAAGAATTATGGCACCGGAAAGAGAGTCGTATTCACACAAAATTTCATGGACATCTATGACATGCAAACCAACTCCAAGGTTGCGACCAGTGAGGTAAATCATCAGTCTAGATTGTATACATTTACTGAATTCATTGAACCTGATTCTGCTTTACTTCTTAGTCATGCTGATGAAAGTAGTAGGATATGGCACAAAAGGTTTGGACATTTGAATTTCAGATACATGCAAAATTTTAGCAAGCATAGATTAGTTGATGGTCTACCAGACATCCATTTCTCCAAGGGAGTATGTGAGGGATTTGTTCTCGGTAAACACCCTCAAGAGAAATTCTACAAGGGAAAGTCTCAACGAGCTTCCATACCTTTAGATCTGATCCACAGTGACCTCATGGGTCCTTTTCCACATCCATCGATCAACAAAGCGAGGTTTGTTCTCATTTTTGTTGATGATTTCTCATGTTTTACATGTATCTACTTTCTCAGGCAAAAATCTGAGGTCTTTCAACACCTCAAAGATTTCAAAGATTTGGTTGAGACACAGTCCAGAAAGAAGATCAAAGTCCTCTGAACTAATAATGGGGGAGAGTATGTAAACCATGAGATCCATAATCTTTGCCATGAGGCAGGGATTTAGTTGCATCATACAATTCCCTACACTCTGCAACAAAATGGACTTGCTAAGCAAAAAAACAGATCTCTAAAGGAGATGGCATCTTGCATGTTGCATGCAAAGTCACTACCACAGAGACTATGGGCCGAAGCACTTAACAATGCAACATACATCCAAAATAGATCTCCCCATAGATTTTTCAAGGATAAGATCCCCTACGAGGCTTGGAGCGGCCTCAAATCGGAAGCGACCCACTTTCGCATTTTTGGTTCTCGTGCATGGGCCCAGATTCCCTTTGAAAAGAGGAAGGAACTTGATCCACAGAGCACTGAGTGCATTTTTGTTGGATACCCTGACAGTGTGAAGGGATATTGGCTTATTGATCTTTCCTCGGACTGGCTCATCATTGAGCGTAGTGTCCAATTCGAGGAAAGTGTCTCGCATGTACCTCAGCAGCCGCATGCAGACACCTTCACTCTTCCACCTATCCGAGATGATGAGCATGGACATGTTGACTCTTCTTTAGATGAGAGTTCTGATTCAGAGGAATCGGAGGATTCAGATTTAGATTCAGAGTCAGTACAATGAGATGTAGAGTCAGAGTATCCATATGTAGTTGCAAATCCAGAGTAGAGGCCCAAGTGGGAACATACTACTCTTCAGGATGCAGGGGATCTCGTAGGTGATATAGCCGATATTAGGAGGACTCGATCTAATTTCTAGGAGCCTCATGTTGCACTCACTACCACTGAACCATTGCCTTCCAGGCATCTTCTCTTGGTTCAGTCTTCAGATCCACAGTGTTATGGTGAAGTTGTTGGAAATCCCTTTTGGGAATCCGTCATGCAGGAGGTGTACAACTCCCTCCTTGAGAAACAGACTCGGGATATAGTTCCCCTTCCTTCTGGGAGAAAACTTTTCAGACGCATATGGGTCTACAAGACCAAGAGCACAACAGATGGATAGATCAATAAATACAAAGCCAGGCTTGTCGCCAAAGGCTTTCAATAGGTTCATGGTATTGACTATGATGAGACCTTCGCTCCAGTAGCAAAGATGGATTCCATACGATTGGCACTTGCCAATACGGCAACCAAGGGATGGAAAGCCCATTAGATGGATGTGAAGAATGCATTTCTTCATGGTGATCTCTCTAATGAGATCTACATGGAGCAGCCCCAGGGATTTATGCAGGACTCATCTTTCGTCTGTCGACTGAAGAAGTCACTTTATGGCCTCAAATAGGCTCTGAGGGCATGGTATGTCAAGATGGACTCCTACCTGTTGTCACCAAACTTTGTATGTTGTAAATCAGACCCGAATGTATACATTCTTAAAACGACTGATTCACTTCTACTTTTAGTTCTGTATGTCGATGATTTTTTGATTAGCGGTTTCTCAAATTCAACAATTGTTGAAGTCAAGAGGATTCTTCATGATGGGTTTTTGATGATGGACATGGGTCCACTACACTTCTTCCTTAGACTTGAGATCAGTCAGGATGCATCAAGCATCAAACTGTCTCAAGCCAAGTATGCAGAAGATCTCCTTGAGATATTTCACATGACAGACTGCAAGTCTTCTCTGACTCCTTTCCTATCAGGAGTCAAACTTGAGGATGGTAGGGAGACTCCACTAGTTGACAACACACTGTATAGACAGCTAGTGGGGATCTTGTTGTATCTCACACACTCCAGACCAAACCTCTCATATGCAGTTGGTGCAGTTTCTAGGTTCATGTAGGAGCCGCATGAGCTACATTGGAAATATACAAAGTGTATCCTTCGATACATACATGGCACCATCACCTTTGGGATTCATTATGCAGCAAATTCTACATTAGATCTCATTGGGTTTACTGATTCTGACTAGGCTGGCGATAACATTGATCACTAGTCCATATCTGGTTACTCACTCAGTCTTAGTTCCAAGCCTATCTGTTGATCAAGCAAGAAGCAAGCTGCCATTTCTCTATCTTCAGTCGAGGCAGAGTATAGAGGGGTAGTTAACATAACCATTTAGGCTATGTGGCTACAACATTTTCTCACTGAGTTGGGCATTCAGTTTCATCGACCGATTGTCATCTGGTGTGACAACTAGAACACTATGAAGTTCCACAGAGATCCAGTTCATAGGCAGTGGAAGAAGCACATCGAGATCCACATGCAGTACATCCGGGACTTAGTACACAAGGGTATCATCGACTTATAGTTATGTCCTTCAACAAAATAGATGACAAACATTTTCACGAAGACCTTCACTGAGCAGAAATTCCATTCTCTGTTAGGTCGTCTTGGAGTGAAGGACACAGTTGGCTAGCAACTGCAGTTCTTCTTTTTACATACATTGTACCTTGAGGGGAGGTTTTTCCCATGAGGTTTTCCCTCTTTCCTCACTTTATTTTCAATGTATCTTTTGTACTTGGGTACCTAACATGGCCTCATTGTCGTGACCCAATCTTTATTTTCACCATAGTGATGTTCAGGGGGGGTGTTGGAGTTACTTCACACACACCTAGGATTTCTTTTTCCTAAGGTTATTCCTTGTTTATTATTCATAATTAGTCATTATCCAGTCTCCTATATTTTAGGGGAGAATATTCCACCTAGAGAATAGTCTCTTTTAGTTGACACTTTAGTTTGACTAGTTGAGTTGAGTTTAGATGTTGCATTGGGATCATCACCATGCAACATTGGGATAATCACCATGATAATTCGACCTTGCCTTGGTATCATCACTAGAGTGGCGCATTAGCCTTGATTCCCTTAGTAAACTCCTCACTACTCTCTATTTAGTTAGTTAACTGAAGACTAGTTGACTAGTTAACTCAACTAGGTGGAAATTCACTCATGTAACTGCCTAAGAGACTAGAATAGGTAGCATTTCACTCCCGTAATTGTTGGTGTGTGTCTAGATCACTCTTGACCACCACTATGGTGCAATGGTTCACCTCAATTCGAACTCATTGAGTTATGCAGAGTATATCATGTGTAAATTATTCATTATTCATAATGGTTAATGAGAATTCTTCCATTCTTTCTCTCCTTCTTCTTCTTTCTCCAATTCTCTCTAAAAATGTGTGTATTATTGTTTATCTAGATCTATTCTATGCAGGTTCACCACATTTACAATGTGCACACCCTATCTTTGTTAACACTTCTCCACGCACTATGTTGATGCGCGTAACACCAAAAATAGATGTCCTTGGCTAACTAGCCTAAATGTTCATTACATTTACACTTGTACCAATCGTCTCACCAACCTATATGTATAATTACAAAGGGTTCTGAATTAAGGACACTACAATCCTCTCCCTCTTATTTGTGCACTGTCATCAGTGCATCATATACACATGTACATACAAAATTTCAAAAACCTTCAAAAAGATGAGTATACTATGCTCGCATAGAATCCTCACTCTCCCATGTTGCATCCTCAGGACCATACTAGGTCCATTGGAACTTTACAATATCCATGGCTCGATTCTAAATTTACTTGACTTTCTGATCCAATATGCATACCGGTCACACTTGAAATCCTCCTTCTGGCTCCACCTGAATCACATTCCAATCAATAGTATGATTAGCATCAGGTACATACTTCTTAAGCAATGAAACATGGAAAACATTATGAATGCATAAGGACACAGACAATGCAAGTATATAAGAGACATAACCAATCCTTTCAAGGATTTCGAATGGCCCACAATAGTGTGTTGCTAACTTAGAACATTTTCCCAACTTTAGGGAACTACACCTGGCCTTTAATTTCAGAAACACGTGATTGCCAACTCCAATTTCCCTGTGAGTTCTACCTTTATCTACGCAACTTCTATTCCTATATTGGGAAGATTTAAATTATACCTTATATTTACCATTTTTTCCTCCATTTTCCAGAGTAAATCTGGCCCCGCTACTGCATGGTCTGCTAGGTTATCCCAACTTATAGGCGTGTTACACTTTCTACCATAAAGTGCCTCGAATGGGCTCATCTTTAAAGATGTTTGATACCCATTGTTGTACGAAAAATCTACCAAATGAATGTAGTCTTCCCATTTCGATAGTTTATCAATCACATACATCCTCAACATGTATTCAATCACTCGATTTACCGTATTAGTCTGACCATCTGTCTTAGGGTGATATGTTGTGCTGAAATTCAGACTTGTCCCAAATCCGTTGAAAAGTCATTTCCAAAAGTTCAAGGTGAATTTGGAATCTCTATCAGAAACAATTGTCTTAGGTACACCATGCATATTATCAAATTCATGCATGTATATCTCAACAATGTTGACTTCCTTGTGTGTTGAATTTACTGGAATAAAATCATAAACTTTCGTAATCTTGTCCACCACCACCATAATAGAATCATGTTGTTTATCAATTCTAGGAAAAATAGTTATGAAGTCCATGGTCACAAAATCCCACTTCCACTCAGGAATAGGAAAAGATTGTAACAAACCAAATGGATGTCTATGCTCAGTCTTGGCCTTCTGACATTTGATACATCTTGCAATAAAATATACATATTCATTTTTCATACATGGCCAAAATTACTGCTTCTTGACAGTGACAATGGTCTTATGGTAACCTGGATGTCAAACATAAGGAACCTTATGCATCTCTGAAAAAATCAGGTTCTTGAACTCTTGATCATTTGGCACATATAATTTGCATCTATACATGAGGATCCCATCCTCTCTCAAATCATAATATTCAAAATTTTGTTGCGACATATCTTGATGTAAAGTCACACTTATATCCATATAGAAAAGATCTGATTTGGAAACTTCCAAAATTCTGTCACACAAATATATCTAGTACATGCTAATGGATATAGCATGAGTTTCATGCACCCTCCAACTGAGTGCACCAACCACTTTGTTTTCCTTTCCTCTTATGTGCTTTATGTTGAAGTCATACTTGTTGAGGAACTCTAACCACATGCTTTATCTGGCATTTAAACTTGGTTGTCAAAACAAATATTTTAGACCACAATGGTCTATTGTTAGCTCAAATATTTTACCCATGAGATAATGTCACCGCATCTTCAAAGCATGCACTATGGCTGCCAATTCTAAATCATGTGTAGCATAGATCCTTTCATGCTCTTTCAACTTCCTTGACTCATAACATATCACCTATCCCTTCTGACTTAGGACCCCACCTATTCATTCTTTTCATGCGTCTGTTCACACAACGAAGTCTACATCTAGATCCACAACCTCAAAAATCAACACACTTTTTAACAAACTCTTCAAGTATTGAAAAATCCTTGTGCAATCTGGAGACCACTCAAATCGTGCACTTTTCTTCTGCAGAGATGTAATTGAATGAGAAATATGTGAGAATCCTTTGACAAATATTATGTAGTACCCTACTAGTCCCATAAAGGATCTCACTTCTGTGACATTTCTTGGTGTCGACCATTCCTCAATGGATTTTTTCTTCGTTGGGTCCACATATATTCCTTCCTCTAAAATGATATGACCCAAGTAATGAATCTGTCACTGATAAAACATACACTTGCTCAACTTTGCATAAAGTTGGTGCTCCCTCAACACCTACAATATCATCCTCAAGTCCTTCTCGTGCTCTTCCTCATACTTTGAGTAAATAAGAATGTCATCCAAAAATACGATGAAAAACTTATCTAAATATTCTCTGGAAACTCCATTCATCAAGCACATGAAGACAACTGGTGCATTCAACAGCCCAAAAGGCACCACTGTGAACTCATAATGACCATATGTTTCTTTGAAGGAAATGTTACTGGTGTCTTCCTCTTTTATTCTCACTTGGTAATATCCAGATCAGAGATCTATCTTGGAAAATATCCTTTCACCCCTTAGTTGATCAAAGAGGTCAACTATCCTTGGCAAAGGATAATTGGTCTTTACTATTACTTTATTCAACTTCCCGAAATTGATACAAATTCCCATCGTACCATCCTTCTTCTTCACGAAAAAAATTGGTGCACCCCAAGGTGACACACTTAGGCGTATGTACCCCTTCTTCAGAAGCTCTTCAAGTTACATCTGCAACTCCTTCAGTTTTAGCATACTCATCCTATATGAAGTCTTGGATACAGGTGTTTCTCCTAGAATTAGATTTATAGGCAAGTCAACATCTCTTTTCGGAGGAAATCCAGGGATATCTTTAAATACATCCTCGTACTCGTTCAGTATTGTGCAGTTTTCTACACTTGACACTTTATCCTTAGGTGCCTCTTACTTATGCATTGTGAACACTTAACATCCTTTCCTTTAGATTTTATTCAATTGCAAGGTATAAAATTATTTGATAGTCACAACTCTTGGAATTCCTTGAATTGACCTCAAATTTCTTCCCTCATCCAAACAAGTAAATGCCTTATTGTAAAAATATAGGATAGCATGGTTCTCGTCCAGCCAATCCATACTAGTGAGGAAATCATATGGGCCCAAAGGTATAATATTCAAATCAACCTTCGTGCATAGTCCATTATGCCTTAATCATATCATTAATTTTCCTCTTTGCTCATGTAGCTAACTGCACCAAAAAGGGTTTTCCAAGATTGCTTCTTGACATATGGAATCTTTCCACCATTTTAGGATCTAGATAACTATGACTAGCTCATGAGTCTATTAAAATAACAATAGGTTGGTCATTAATCTTACATTCCACCTTGACCATGTGCAACTGAAACTTGATCTACTTGTTGCCCAATGTTGTGTAAATCCTTGGCACATTTATACACATTTCCTCCATTGTCGCAACTTTTCGTATAATGTGTGCATCCCTCGCTTTGTCAGTTCTTTAAGGGAAATCTCTGTGCATATGATTTCTGCCACAACCCCAACACTTCATAGGTTGATGCCTTAACTTTTGTCCTATTATCTCCAACATTTTGGGCTCTTGGAGAGTCTCCTATCCTTGTGCAGTGTTTCTGAAAAATGATGGCTTAGATCCCTTCTTTCTTTGTTCCACCTTACTTTTCATCTTTTCTTCCCAAGCCTTTTGGAAAATAGTCCTTCCCCTTTGTTGCTCATAAATACACTTAGTGAGCCTTATGGTTTCTTCCAATGTCTTACGGTCTTCATATTGTATCTTCTCATTGATAAAAGAGGGCAACCCACTCAAATATCTCTGAATCTTCACCTTCTCTTCCTTGATAAAAGGAACATAATTCAATAGTTCTAAAAATATTCTTTCATACTCATCAATTGTCAAGCTCCCAAGCTTGAGTTCGAAGAAATCCTTCATTTTCATGTCATAATATCTCTTGGTTAAGTATTTCTTTTGGAAATACCTCTTGAATTCTCTCCAAGTCAATTTCTTCTCATCAATGTGTTGTACTTGCACATACTGATCCTGTTAGCACTTTGTAAATTTATTTGGATGATAACAAAATGACAAAGGTAACCTACAAACCAAATTTAGGTTGGATTTTAACCCTTCCAACCATAGAGGGCTCTCTCAAACATGTAAATACTGAAAATACTCAAAAATATTTGAAAATGAGCACACAGAGGTCAGATTTTGCAATAGGACAAGTTTGTTTAGGTATTTAAAAGGGTTGGTAGGACAAACAAAAGGAAGAAAACATTGTTCAATGGGGCCAAATCCTGAGATATACTATGAGTATTAATACAACTAATGTACTCCTGAGGGAATGGAGGAGAAATAAGCATATCCTTCAACAATAAATAATATTTAGATGATGGCAAGCCAGAAAAGGGAAAATCCAATTACAAATGAGAGAATCAAACAAAGGTGAATTCTCGATTGTATCTTTAGAAGAAATGACATAAGGTTGAATACAATGAACATAGAACTTAACAGAGTGAATTCTAGACCTCTAATCATTAAACACGACAACTGCATTAACCATATGAAAGGAGAATCTATCAAGGATGAATTTCAGTCATGTACTCTTAGTTATGCTTAGAATAAAGAACAAAAATGAAATGAATGTGAAACATAGGAAAACACACTAAATAATGCATTGTGATGAATCTCAGCTATCAGAGAGCAGTTTACTATTGTATTAATTCATAAGGACATTCTGATAAATTTACACACAGTTTCTTCACCTTCCTTGCTGAAAGTCCCCCCCTTCTCTACTTTTTTATAATACAATGTATAGAACTCAAGGCTCTTTATAGATCACAATTTCTAACTCTAACCCCTTTCCCAAAATAGAAACAATTACAAATAGAACATGACATGTTTCAACTGATCTCTTGTTTTTTAGGAGAAAAAATAGGCTTCAAAACGCCACCTGTAATTCTCAAACCGTAATAGTTGTGTAAAATATGAGAACAATTTTTGTTGATAATCTCATTCTGAAGAAAAACCTCTCTCAGTTACTTAAAATTTATTTCCATATGGTCGGAATACGTGTCACAAAAATATGTCTTGAACATGAAATCATAACTGAAAAATGTGGCTCCAAGATTCCGTCGAATCTCCCAATCCATGACACTTGTGTGAAAAATGAACAAGGTTAATGTTCCAGGGTCTGTGCTTGACAATAACCTCCTTTTAATTTTGAAAATTCATTCTGGTTCATCTGAAAATCATCTTGTAAGTCTCAACTGCTACGGAAATTGACTGCCACATCCTCTTTGAAATGTTACCTGTGCTTTTTTTAAATCTGATTTTATTTATCCATATTCTCCTTAAATATTTGGGAATAATATATTTAAATAAAAATAATTCCCAAATATTTTGTATCTTGTAAAATTAAATTTCGATATTTTTTTTTTTAACGAAAACGGTTATGGTTTATATTAGAGGGGTGGCAAAGCCACAGATTCAGTTACAATTTTCTCCGAGTTTCTTCGGGCCTACAGATCAAAATACAAATTGTGATGCAACACTGTTTCAACATGAGATCCATCATTGTTTCAGCATAAATTCCAGCACTGTGTTTCAGCATCTGTTCCAGCGCTGTGTTTCAACAACTGTTCCATCACTGTGTTTCAGCATATGTAACAACACTGTGTTCCAGCTGTTACAGCACCGTGTTTTAGCATAAGTTCCAGCACTGTTTCAGCACTGTGTTTCAGCTTCTGTGTTCCAGCATCTGTGTTCCAGCATCTATGTTCCAGCATCTGTGTTTCTGCATCTGTGTTCCAGCTCTGTTTCAGCACTGTGTTCCAGCTCTGTTACAGCATTCTGTTTCAACTTCTGTTCCAGCTATCTTTCCCAGGCGTCTGTTGCCTTCTACATTCTTTTACAAGTTGCTGTCCTTTTCAAGGAATACATTTTTTAACTGGGTCCCCACCGTTTACGTTGAGTTCTCCTTGGGGCAAAAAGCAGCCTTCGTTGGCTAGTTTGTCTGCTTCTTTATTTGAATCTCTGAGGATATGATAGCACTTGAAGGAGGTGAAATCTTTTAGAATGTATCTTAACCTTTGCAGATTCTTGTTTAGCCCAGCATCTTTAAACTGTCCTCTTGAGTGTATTATTTTGATCAAGATCTCAGAATCTCCAAATGTTTGTAGCTCTCGATGTCCTCTTTCCCTGGCTATCTGGCAAACTTTGATCAAACTCAAAATTTCTGCTTGATTATTGGTTCACTGTCCAAGACCCCAGCAAAAGGTTGCTAGTTTCTCCCCTTCGCTGGAATAAATGATTCCTCCTGCTCCCTCTATCCCAGGGTTTCCTTTGGAGGCGTCGTCAAAAAAGACTGAAGTTTTGCCTTGTTTTTGCCACCAACTCTGAAATATGTCATGGTTGTCTCTTAACCTCCATTCTGTTTCAAGATGGGGTTTTTCCATGCTCTGGGTTCGAAGATTCGACACGGAGGAGCTAAGCCACTCCTTTTCTTCCTGCAGAATCGAGGTATCGGTTTTGTGATTTTGGGAGCTCAAAGTTTCTAGTAGGAGGCCTTTTGCTTTCGCTGCTACCATTTGGGGGGTCCATTCTGTGTTATTGAAGATTTGCTCATTTCTTGCTAGCCATAGCTTCCAGCACACGTACTTGGGGATGGAGATCCAGATTCTGGTCCATAATGTTTTCAGAGAGAGCGAAGGGTAACTATCCTTCCAGCCAGTGAATAGATCCACTACTGAAATGTTGGTGGGAACGACGACCTTGAGGCCTTGGAGTGTAAGCTGCCAGACTTTGTTTGCAAAATGAAAGCCTACAAATAAGTGATCCGAGGTTTCCATGGCTTCTCTGCAGAGACACCATCTATGTGGTCCGACAATATTTTTTTTAAATAAATTTTCTCCCGTCAGAATCTTTTTGTGCATTAGTGTCCAGAAAAATAATTTTACCTTCGGGATCGCCATTGAGTCCCATACCTCCAACCAGAATCTTACCGGGAGAGGTCTATTTTTTTGTTGTTGAAGCAGAGTATAGCCTCTAGCTATTGTATAAATTCATGTGGGTCCCCAGCCCCAAGTGTCTTTTCCTGTCATGTGCATAGGGGCTGCCTCTCGAAGCTCTACTTTGAGCATCTCAAGTTGCTAAAGGAGGCAATTTGGGACATTGCCGAATTTCCACTCTGACCAATATCCGTCTTCATCCCACTTTGATATGTTAATAATTCTCTGGATACCTTTGTTCTCAAGAAAATCGTGAATTCCCCTCAGGCCAGCGTTTGATGCAATGGGCGGATTCCCCATTATACTATCAGTCCAGAGTTTGGTGCGTTTTCCATTTACAGGGACACAGTACAAGTGTTGATTGAAAAATTGCGCCCCTTTAATACACAGCTACCATAAAATCGTGGTTTTCCTGCTCACTGCGTTTTGGAGATTTCGAATTTTAGCGTTTGGGATGTATCTGTGTCTTAAAGTTTTGTTGACTGGATGTGAGGGGTCGTTGTGCATCTTCCACAAGATTTTTCATCCCAGAGCAGTGTTTGCAAGTGTTGGGTCGTGAATCTGCAATCCTCCTTCTCTCAGAGGCCGCTTGGCTGTCTCCCAATTGACTAAATGAAATTTTATTTGGTTCCCTTTCCCACCATGCCACAGGAAATCTCTCAGGAGTTTGTTAATCTGTCCTGCTATGGAATTGGGTGCTAAGAGATAGGACGCTTGATATATCGGCAATGAGGAGATAACTGCTTTTATCAAGATTAATTTGCCTCCATGGGTGAGCCAGTAACCTCCCCAGGCTTCGATTTTTCTTTTGATTTTTGCTAAGACTCCTTCCCACATGCTGACTCTATTTACACCCAATGTTAAAGGCAACCCAAGATACTGTATCTTTTCCCATTTGGAGTGTCCTTTGAACCCCAAGGTACTTGCTATCTTCTAAGTTTCATGATCTGCTACATTCCAGCTGTAAACAACACTTTTTCTTTCACTTACCAGAGCTCTAGACACTTTGCAATACACTTGAAGAGTGCCCTTGAATGCAGTGGCTACTCTGTTTGAAGCTCCTCCTAGCAGAAGAGAGTCATCCACGAACAGAGCATGGTTTATGGGCTTAAGATTCTTCGTTATTCTAAGCCCTGGGGCTGCCCCTATTAACATTTCCTGTTCCAACTTCCTGCTGAGGGTATCTGCCATTAATATGTACAGAAATGGAGAGAGGGGGCATCCTTGCCTCAGCCCCCTCGTGGCTTTGAAAAAATTTGTTGGTATCCCATTCACCAATGGGGCAATCCAAGGGCTGTGAGTACAGGCTTTTATCAACTTTACAAAGTCAGGATCAAATCCGAAAGAGAGGAGCACTTGATACAGGAAATACAACTTTACTCTGTCAAAGGCATTTGCCATGTCAAGCTTGACCAACATGCCTTTCTCTTTTCTGAGATTGCTAGAGTGCATAGCTTCTTGGACTTGGATTACATTATCCAGGATATGTCTCCCTTTGACGAATCCTCCTTGCGATTCTAAGATAAGCGTGCCCAACAAAGGTTTTATTCTGTTTGCAAGAAGTTTTGCTATAATCTTATAAGAGGCATTACATAGTGAGATTGGCCTGAATCTGTCGAAGGAGGCGGGGTTTGTTTCTTTTGGGATTAACGCAAGGAAGGTAGAATTAGTGTTGCCTCCTATTTTTGCTTTTTGAAGGACTCCTTTTATCATTCGTATGAGATCAGATTTGATTATATTCCAGCAGATCCTGTAAAAATGGATATTAAACCCATCTAGACCTGGGGCTTTGTCCGGGTCCATGGACCAGATGAATTTGCTGAGTTCTTCTTCACTGATTGGGCTCAATAGTGTTGTATTATCCTCTTTTGTGACCAATGCTGGGATATTCATGAGGAATTCGTTGTATTCTTCTTCATTGTCATGGTTCTCTTTACTGTAAAGTTGTTGAAAGTGTTGGATCCAATGGTGGAAAGCGAGGAGTTTTTCACCATTGGGCAAGGTTCAATTCTCATGAGGGATTTACCTGGAGCCATGGGGACACCTTGAGGTAGTGTTCGAACGTGTGGTTTCACCCAGAGATACTATAATAAATGGTATCGTGACCCGTGCACACATAAGTGGATCAAATCCCACCCCCATGTCCTTCAACTTTAAAGGCCCAAAGGGGTTGGATCCAATGGTGGAAAGCGAGGAGTTTTTCACCGTTGGGTAAGGTTCAATTCTCGTGAGGGCTTTACCTGGAGCCATGGGGACACCTTGAGGTAGTGGTCAAACGTGTGGTTGCACCCAAAGATACTATAATAAATGGTATCGTGACCCATGCACACATAAGTGGATCAAATCCCACCCCCATTTCCTTCAATTTTAGAAATCTAATAGACTGTTCAACACTTCTCGTAAAGATGAAAGACAATAGGAATTAAAACAATCAGAACGTCAAAAAAAATTGGAAGGAGGCATCACACAACCACGAAAATTGCGACCTAGCATGCAAGGGCATGAGGACACGACCCAACTCGGGCTCTCTGCAACGTCTAGGGCCTCCCCATCCATGGACGCTGGTGGGGGCGCCATCCCTAACCCTCCCCCATTGCCATAATTGGAAGCATTCAGGAAGTTGGTCGCTGCAGCCTCCAAGAGACCGCCATCAGCAGTGCAGCAAAAATTCGTGAAGAAACTGGACAACATCCCCAGTGTTGAATTGCCTTTGGAAGAAACTTGCAGAACGACAGTCAACTTAGCAGACAGGGGACTTATCAGGCAATTTATCGGACTCTGGCCCTCTCCCAAATCCGTAGACGCATGGGTGTAGAGGAACTGGAACCCTCTCATAACAGAAGGAATAAAGAGCCACTTCGTAGGGAAACGATATTTTGTATTCGTCTTCGACAACCCTGAAGACAAAAACCTCATCTTCAGAAATGGGCCATACTTCATGGGGCCACAGGGGTTATACCTGAACAAATGGACCTCGGAATTCGACCCAGCCCAGGATGTGCCCTCGGCCGTCCCAGTGTGGGTTCGTTTACCTCATCTCCCCTTACACTGTTGGAACCAAAAATCTTTGCATGCAATCGGAATCACGCTCAGAAGGTATATAGATCAAGCAGTGAGAAAAGATCAGTACTCATGCGCATGGATCTACGTGGAGGTTGATATGGAAGTGGGATTACCGGAGGCAATTAAGCTCATGGCCGTAGACTAGACGCACATTCAGGAGCTAGACTACGAGAAGCTGCCCTTCAAATGCCGGCACTGCCACGGCTACGGACATTTCGCAAGGCACTACAAGAAAAAGAATGCAGACGAAAGTGAAAATGAGAAAGCAAATTAGTGGACTGCAGTATAGAAAACAGGGACAACAAAATCCAGATCCAAAGGAGCAACCAAGAACAGCAACTCCGGGAAAATAGAGCCAGAGAAAATCGACGGGAGCTCTAATCCCCTGCCGCATGCAGAACCTCAAACAGAAAAGGTCAACAATGACATAGAAGAACCAGAAATTATGGACAGCAGGACACATACAAGCCCCCCTCTAAATGGGAAAGACACAGGGGCACCTAGGCAAGTGGATGGAACCTTGGAAGTAGTCCCCTCTCCAACATATGCTGACATAGCCAGAAAGAAAGTAATAGATCCATCAAGCTCCTCGGAGGACGAGATCCTAGAAAGGCCAGCCAAAAGAGCAGGGAGGAAATCTCGTAAAGAAGCAA
>ML800328.1:300686-328906 GCA_009831015.1 Picea engelmannii
CACGCAAGAACACGTGTTCCAACACCAAAACAATGGTTTGGATTTTGGGTCCACTTCAAATAATTAACCTTCGTTTACTTTCAACCCCTGAAATGTATATGCTCCCTCCATCCACCTTTTGATTTTTCAATATTAAAAGTTGAGATTTGTGCCCATGATTTGACGTGAGGTCATGAATTAAATATTGGATTAAATATTAATATAAATATTTTAATATAAAAATATTTATATTAATAATAATAAAACTTTTTCCATTTTCTAAGGAATTTGGGCATATGAGGCTCATCACATGACTTTGTGGATAGGATAAGGGTGCTTAAGCTTAATAAAAGGAATATTTTTAATTTTCAACATGAATATGATAATAAGGGTAAAAATGAATGAAGTGATGGAACTGAGGGATTTAGATAAGCATTAAGGCTAGATATAGGTTTGGGATATTTTCCAATTTTGACTCATGCAGGACATGACAATTTTGGATGATTAGTGAGTGAAGGGTTTAGGTGGTGGGATCTTGACGGAGCTGGTGAAAAAGTTTTAAAATCTAAGTGGAAAGATCACACAAGGACAAGATGCTTTGGAGAAATTAATACAAATTAGCATGTGATAACACATCCCACCACATTGTCGCCTTTCCTTTTAATTGGTAGATATAAATTCTGCCTTTTGCCTACACAAAATAATTATGCAACTGGAAGTACTTCCTCATACCCAGTAACTAGGTCTCTACATCTTCGTCCATATTGTGCTCACCATCAAAGGTAGGAAGCTTGATCTTACTCATTTATCCCTGTCTGTAGTCATCCCCCCTAGTCCTTCTCTTACACTTTCTAACATGGGATGTGTAAATGTGTTGAACCTACACAAAATATATCTATCTATAAAATACTACACACATTTCCAAAGAGAAATTAAGAAAGAAGAAGCAAGAGAGAAAGAATGGAAGAATTCTCATTAATCGTTAATGAATAATGAATAATTTACACATGATATACTATGTATAACTCAATCAATGCAAATTGGAGGAGAAATAATGTTCCATAGTAGTGGTATATAATGATCTAGACACACACCAACAGTTACGGGATTGAACTGCCACCTAGTCTAGTCTCAGGAAGTTATGGGAGTGAACTGCCACCTAGCTAAGTTAACTAGTCAACCAATCTTCAATTAACTGACTGAAACAGAGTGTAGTGAGGAGTAGATAAAGGAATCAAGGGTAATGCGCCAGTTTGGTGATGAAACCAAGGCAAGTGCGCATTAACATGGTGATGATCCCAATGTTGCATGGTGACAAAACCAATGCAGCATCTAGACTAAACTCAACTAGTCAAACTGAAGTGTCAACTGGAGAGAATATTCTCCAGGTGGAATATTCTCAACTAAAATATAGTAGATTGGATAATGACTAATAAACAAGGAAAAACCTTAGGAAAAATAAATCCTAGGTGTATGTAAAAATAATAACTACAGTTGCTAGGCAACTATGTCCTTCACTCCAAGATGACTTTGTAGAGAGTGGAGCTTCTGCTCAGTGAAGGTCGTGGTGAAGATTTTTGTTTTATGTTATGTTGAATGAAAGAATTGTAGGTTGATGATCCCCTCGTGTACTAAGTCCTGGATGTAGTGCATGTGGATCTTGATATGCTTCATCCACTGCCTCTAAACTAGATCTCTGTAGAACTTCAGAGTGCTCTGGTTGTCACACCAGATGATAATCGACAAATGAAACTAAATTCCCAAATCAGTGAGAAAATGTTGTAGCCACATAGCTTGAATGGTTATGTTAATTACCCCTCTATAGTCTGCCTTGGCTAAAGATAGAGAAATGACAACTTTCTTCTTTCTCAACCAAATGATAGGCCTGGAACCAAGACTGAGTGAGTAACTAGATGTGGACTTGCAATCAATGCTATCGCCATCCCAGTCAAAATCAGTAAACCCGATGAGATATAAAGTAGAGTTTGTTCCATAATCAATCCCAAAGGTGATGGTGCCCTATACGTATTGAAGGATACACTTTGCAGTTTTCCAATGTAGCTCATGCGGCTCCTGAATGAACTTGGAAATTGCGCCAACTACATAGGAGAGGTATGGTATGGAGTGTGTGAGATACAACAAGCTCCCCACTAGTTGTATGTACAGTGTGTTGTTAACTAGTGGAGTGTCCCCGGCATCCTCAAGTTTGACTCCTGATAGGAAAGGAGTCGAAGCATACTTGCAGTCTGTCATGTGAAATATCTCAAGGAGATCTCGTGCATACTTAGCCTTAGACAGTTTGATTACTGATGCATCCTGATTGATATCGAGTCCAAGGAAGAAGTGTAGTGGACCGATGTCTGTCATCAAAAACCTGTCATGTAAAATCCTCTTGACTGCAAAAATCGTTGAAGTCGAGCAACCGGTGATCAACAAATCATCAACATACAAAAATAAGAGTAGAAGTGAATCAGTCGTCCTGAGTTTGTAGACATTCGGGTCTGATTTACAACATACAAAGTTCTGTGAAAATAGGTAGGAGTCCATCTTGGCATACCATGCCCTCATAGCCTGCTTGAGGCCATAAAGAGACTTCTTCAGTCAACAAACCAAACATGAGCCTTGCATAAATCCATAGGGCTGCTCCATATATATATCCTCAGAGAGATCATTATGAAGAGATGCATTCTTCACGTCCATATAATGGACTTCCCATCCCATGGTTGCCGCAATGGAAAGTGACAATCATATGGAATCCATTTTCACTACTGGATCGAAGGTCTCATCATAGTCAATACCATGCACCTGCTAAAATACTTTGACAACAAGCCTGACTTTGTATCTGCTAATTTGTCCATCCGTTGTGCTCTTGGTCCTGTAGACCCATAGGCATCTCACAATTTTCCTCCCAGAAGGAAGTGGAACCAAATCCCAAGTCTGGTTCCTGAGGAGGGAGTTGTACTCCTCCTGCATGGAGGATTCCCAAAAGGGATTTCCAGCAGCCTCACCATAAGACTGTGGATCTGAAGACTAAACCAATAAAATATGCATGGAGGGCAATGGTTTAGTGGAAGTGAGTGCAACAGGAGGCTCCTCTAAATCAGATTGAGTCCTCCTAATATTGGTTGTATCACCAATGAGATCCCCTGCATCCTAAAGAGTAGTATTTGCCCACTTGGGCCTCTTCTCTGGCTCTGCAACTACATCTAGATGCATTGACTCTGCATCTGACTGCATTGAATCTATATCTAAATCATCTGAGTCCTATGAATCAGAACTCTCATCTGAAGAAGATTCGACATGTGCACACTCATCATCTCGGATAGGTGGAAGAATGAAGGTGTCTTCATGCGACTGCTGAGGTACATGCGAGACACTTTCCTCGAATTGGACACTTCCCTCAATGATGATCCGGTCCAAGGAAAGATAAATAAGTCTATATCCCTTCACACCATCGAGGTAACCAACAAAAATACACTCAGTGCTATGTGGATCAAGTGCCTTCCTCTTTTCAGAGGGAATCTAGGCCCATTCACGTGAACCGAAAATATGAAAGTGGGTCACTTTCGGTTTGAGGCCGCTCCAAGCTTCGTAGGGGGTCTTATTCTTGACGTATCTATGGGGGGGTCTATTTTGGATGTATGTTGCACAATTAAGTGCTTAGACCCATAGTCTCTATGGTAGTGACTTTGCATGCATCATGCAAGATGCCATCTTGTCACACACCCACTACGGCACAATATATTTTTCACCTTTTTCTTTCTCCTTCTTTATCGAGGGATAGGGTTCCCGAATTCCTACGAGGTTCTAGCGTAGGATAGGTATTCCGATCGAAACCTTCACTAAACCAATTCACTGGCTCTTTCATTGAAAATCCATTATGTACAACTCAAGCACCAAGAGTAGGCTTCACTTCCATTTGACCATTGGTTATGACCCCGGGCTAAGCCAAGAGGCGCCTTTCGCATTTCGGGACTTTAAAAACCGAGAGTTTGAAATGCAAGGGAGTCGAGTTCTTTGACTCTTCAAACCCCGAAACCTGAAATCCTATTCACACTAAGACGCTTTGGGATTTCACCTACCAGGATTTCATGTACCGGGATTTTGTAGCTTGCGAAGATGAGGGGTTCATACCCTTTGGCCTCCTGGGTGCCGAAATGCAAAAATCCTTTCACACTACATCGCTTCGGGGTTTCACATACTGGGATTTCATGTTGTGCATAGACAAGGGGTCTAGCACCTAGGTTTCCTGGGAGTCGAAACTCTGAAGCCCATATATACACTAAGCTCATTTCGCGGTTTCGCAAGTCAGGATTTCGCGATCTGCGCAGACAAGGGGTCTCACACCTGGGTTTCCTGGGAGCTGAAACTCTGAAGCCCATATATACACTAAGCTCATTTCGAGGTTTCACAAGTCGGGATTTCACGATGTGCACAGACAAGGGGTCTCACACCTGGGTTTCTCGGGAGACAAAACTCCGAAGCCCATATATACACTAAGCTCATTTCAGGGTTTTGCAAGTCAGGATTTCGCGATGTGCGTAGACAAGGGGTCTCTTACCTGGGTTTCCCGAGAGCTGAAAATCCAAAGCCCATATATACACTAAGCTCATTTTGGGGTTTCTCAAGTGGGGATTTCGCGATGTGTGCAGACAAGGGGTCTCGCACCTGGTTTTCCCGGGAGCCAAAACTCTAAATCCCATATATACACTAAGCTCATTTCGGGGTTTCGCAAGTTGGGATTTTGTGATGTGCACAGACAAGGGGTCTCGCACCTGGGTTTCTCGAGAGCCAAAAATCTGAAGCCCATTTACTTCACGACAGGGGCAAGGTAAACTCGTGGATTTACTACAATGGTAGTCTTTTCCAAGGGGCTCACTCTGACTCTAGAATGCGAGGGACTTTCTCGAAAAAGGGTGCCTTCAGGAGGATAAACCAGGGCATAGCATGAGTCAAGTTAGATGGGTCAATCCTCAGGGGAATGGACTTGTATCCTGAACTTATACATTCTAAACATTAATCGATTTGTAGTTATATCAGTATAAGCATGCATCCATTATTTCCAATCAAAGCACAAGGCAAACACTTCGATACAAAAACTATTTATGAGCATATGAAAATGAGCATGCAATCATGAATTTCAATTCCAAATGCAAGATATAACACTTATCAGAAATTTCAGACATTATGTGAATGCTGAGAGGGGTGCTCATTTCCTCCCAACCATAGGCTCAGTGATTCCAACTAGATTTACCACTAGCCACCCCCGAGCCAGACCACGATGCTTTGAGACTCAGTCTCCTACTTCCAACTCATGGAATTCAAGGACGAAGGTTACTCCCCTTCTCCTTTTCTCATGACTCTCTGTATTTTCAGAGTTCCTCTGGTTCTCCTTCTGCGATTCTTGTCATGTGTGCTCTTCCTCCCTCTCCCACACTTCTTTCCTTGCCTTTTTCCCTGCAAGGTTGTGCGTGGCATGAATTTCCCTATCCATGGTCAGGTATGAGAGCTTCTGCAGATGGGCAGTTCACCCCCATCCCCTCATTTACTCTTGAGGATCCTCCCCACCTACGATCCTCGCAGGTAATTCATTCTGGGGTCAGAGAGTGATCTTTGGTTTCCGAGCACGTACAAACCAGTACAATTTCGGTTCGATGGAAGTTAACTTAGCCATTCCCGGGCCCCCTTCCACCACCTCTCATCAGCCATCATGGTCTCTTTCAGCACATCCCCCTCCCAACAATCATGCGACACATATTCATGATATAATTTACATTCATCGACCTTTTATACAAAGGTCTGTCAAATCAAACATTCACATCTTTGAGTTTGCCATAGTTCTTGGCCAATATAGTTATTTTTATATATTGGGGGAAACAGGGTGTTACAATTCCCTCCCCCTTAAAGGAACATCGTCCTTGATGTTCTATCTATCAATATGACGTGTATGTATAGAAGTAAACAAAATCGGATATGCCTGTTTCATGGCATCTTCCATGTCCCATGTAGCCTCATCTGGGCCAAAATGTTTCCACTGCACCTTGACATGTGCAACGGTTAGGTTCCTGAGCGGGGTTTCCTTTTTATCTAGTATGCATTGAGGTTCTGGCAGGAATTCTCCCTCTGATTCCACCTAGATCATAGACCAGTCAATTATATGATTAGAATCATGTACATATTTCTTCAATAATGAAACATGGAAAACATTATGTGATTTTACTATGGGAGGAAGTGCTAGCCTATAGGCTACAGGTCCAACTCTATCTAGAACTTCAAAGGGTCTGCAATACCGAGGCTCCAACTTGGCACAAGCTCCCATCCTTAGGGAACTCTTCCTAGGCCTAACTTTGAGATATACGTGGTCTCACACCTTGAACTCTCTTGGAGTTCTCTTTCGGTCGGCGTAACTTTTCTGTCGGTTCTGAGCGACCTTTAGATTTTGTTTTATCTGAGTCACTTGTTGTTCCATTTCTTTCAACATGTCGGGTCCAATAGTAACCCTATTTACATGATTACTCTAATTGACTGGAGTGTTGCATGACCTACCATAGAGGACTTCGAAAGGACTCATCTTCAGGGATTCTTGGTAGTAGTTGTTGTAGGCGAATTCCACCAGTGGCAGGTAGTCTTCCCACTTTTTGGGTTGATGCATTACATGCATCCTTAGCATGTATTATAATATTTGGTTCACTCTTTCCATCTGTCCATCGGTTTGAGGATGATAGGTTGTGATAAATAGTAATTTGGTCTCCAGACCAACCATCAAGGATTTCGAAAAGTTGGAAGTAAATTTTGTGTCTCTGTCAGACATGATCTCTTTAGGCATACCATGTAGTCTGAATATCTCCTTCATGAATACGTTGGTGATCTCTATTGCCTTGCAAGTCAACTTGATGGGGATAAAATGAGTGGAATTTCTCAATTTATCCACCACTACCATGATGGCGTCATTTTGTTTGGTCGAGGTTGGTAATCCGGTGATGAAATCCATGGAGATGATTTCCCATTTCCATTCCGAAATTGGTAGAGGTTGTAATAATCTTGCTGGGTGTCGGTGTTCTTCTTTAACCTATTGGCACTCTATGCATTTGGCTAAGTATTCAGCTATGTCTTTCTTCAGTCCAGGCCAATAGAACTGTTTCCTGGTGGCCGTGATCATCTTCTAGTATCCTGGGTGACCAGTATAGGGTCTTTTATGTAGTTCATCCATTATGAACCTCTTCAAGTCATCACAATCTAGAATATACAATCTGTTTATGTAAATTAGCAGACCTCCATCTATCATCTGGTAGCCTTCATACTTTATCCCTATGGGTTCGTGCTCCAAGTGCGAGGTCACAGTCTGGAAGAATGTGTCTATTTCTTTTGCATTCCTGACTCTTTCCTTGAAATCCGTCTCGTAGGTGCTCACCACTGCCAAGTGAATTGTTTTCATACTTCTGCTAAGGGCATCGACCACCTTATTTTCCTTTCCTTTAATATGTTTGATTTCAAAGTCAAACTCACTAAGGAGGTCCATCCACCTAGTTTTTCTGGCATTGAGCTTTGGTTGGTCAAACAGATATCACAATCCACAGTGGTCTGTCATAAGTACAAATTCCCTTCCCAGGAGGTAATGCCTCCACATTTTTAAGGCATTCAATATGGCGGCCAACTCTAAATCATGGCTCACATAGTTGACTTCATGCTCATTCAATTTTCGAGATTCATAGCAAACCACACTTCCTCCTTGCATAAGGACTCCTCCGAGCCCTTCTTTGCAGAAATTTGTGCACACGAAGAAGTCAGCTTCGGAATCAACTATCTTCAACATGGGAGTGTGGGTCAGTAGATGTTTTAGGGTTTGAAATATTTCTTCACATTTTTGTGTCCAGGTGAATTTATCCCCCTTCTTTTGGAGGGCAGTGATTGGACAACCAATCTTGGAGAATCCTTTTATAAATATCCTGTAGTATCCTGCTAAGCCCATAAAGGATCTGATATCCAAAACGTCCTTAGGGGTAGGCCATTCCATGATAGACCTGATCTTGTCAGGGTCTACTACTACTCCTTCTTCAGATAGGACATGGCCCAAGTAATGTATTTGCTTCTGAAAAAAGTCACACTTGCTAAATTTGGCATAGAGTTGATGTTCTCTTAGCACTTGAAGTACAAGCCTAAGGTGTTCCACATGTTCCTCTCTATTCTTGGAGTAAATTAATATATCGTCCATAAAAGCCAGTACAAATTTGTCTAGGAATTTGTTGAGCACATTATTCATCAAGCACATAAAAGTGGCAGGGGCATTGGTCAATCCAAATAGTACTACCACAAACTCATAGTGACCATATCTCATCCTGAAGGTAGTTTTGTGGATGTCTTCACCCTTGATTCGGACTTGATGGTATCCAGATCTCAAGTCAATCTTTGAGAATATGGAGGCACCTCCCAATTGATCAAATAGGTCATTGATCCTGGGTAAGGGGTACATGTTCTTTATGGTTACCTTATTGAGTTGTCTATAATCTATGCACAATCAGAGGGTACCATCTTTCTTTTTCACAAACAAGACTGGTGCTCCCCATGGAGACACGCTGGGTTGGATATAGCCTATGTCCATCATTTCTTTTAGCTGTAATTTAAGCTCAACTAGCTTAGGTGTGCTCATCCTGTAGGGTGTCCTAGACACTGGCACTGCTCCCAGTGTAATTTCTATCGAGAATTCGATGTCCCTTCTCAGAGGTAAATCGAGTACCTCTTCCAGAAATACATCTCTATATTCTCTTAGTGTGGGGTGGTCTTCGAGGCTTGGTTTGTCATCTTCAACTGATTTCAACACCTGTATCACATATAGTGGACATCCCTTTCTACAATACTTTCTCATTTGAAGGGTTGATATTCGTCTCACCGAGACAGGTTTTTGGATCCCTTGAAGGGTTATCCTTCTTCCTTCTTCACTTATACATTCTAAGGTTTTATGGTAACAGTCCAGTCTGGCTTTATATGTGGCTAGCCATTCCATACCAATCAACAGGTCATACGATTCTAGGGGTAATATGTTAAGGGTTGCTTGGGTGGGGAATTCACCCATAGTGAATTGGCAAGCTGGTATGACCTCCACTACCTTTCTTTTGGTGTCAATGGCTAACTGTACCAACCATGGCTTGGCATGTTTATGTGGCTGTAATTTACACTTATCAATAGCCTTAGGAGCTATATAACTCAAATTTGAACAAAGGTCAATTAGAATAGACACTAGATGGTTGGTGATCATACATTCCATCTCCACCACTGAATCTTGGTGGTCAACTTGTTTATTATCCCAGGCTGCATATATTTGTGGCACACTCCTGGCCACATCATTGATAGTGGTAGCTTCTTGGACGTTGTAAATTCTCCGACTGTTCTGTTGTCAGTGCGGGCAGTCCCTCATTAGATTCTCTTCTCCACAACCCCAACATTTCAAGGGTTCTTTCTTTGGGTTATCAATCCTTCCTGGGGTAGATCCAAAAGGTTTATTTCCACTCTAGGAGGGGAAATTCTGTTGGTGTACACTTCGGGTTGGAAAGCTCATCCTTGAGTCCTTTTTATAATTTTTAAATCTTGTAGATTTAAACCCCTTTTTCTATAATCCTGAACTATTCTTCTACTTCCAGCCTTCACGAGGTTCTGTCTGATGCCCAAGATGTTCATAACAATATCTTTCCTTTCGGATAGTGTCTTCTAGGGTCTTTGGCTCATCGAACTCAATCATGTTCTGATAGTCCTTAGGTAGTCCGTTGATGAATCGTTACACCTTTGCCTTTTCTTCTTTTATATAGGGTATGTACCTCAGTAACTCGAGGAATATGCCGACATATTCCTCTATGGTGATTTTCCCCAGCTTGAGTTCATATAATTCTTTAATATTTTCATCGAAATACTTTTCCAACAGATACTTATTCCTGAAGTATTTCTCAAACCGTTCCCAAGACAGGTCCTCTTCGTGAATCCCTTTTACAGTCTTAAGGTCTTCCCACCAAATGGAAGCCTTTCCATTCAAGTTGAAGGTGGCTACTCGGGCCTTCAAATTTTCTGAGAAGTCATGGACTCTGAAATACTTCTTTAGTCCAAGTAGCCAGGCCTCCAATTCCTCTCCCTTATTTATTTCACCATCGAAAGAGGGTGGTTTGGCCTTCCTGAATTCTTCGATATTATGACTCTTGGAATTCTTTCGCTTCTTCCGTTTTCTTCAGGAATAAGAACTAGTTCTGCTGCTAGAAGATCCCTCTAAGTCACCAGCTTCCTTTCCAAAGGAATCGTTCGATGCTTGTCCCTTATCTCTAGGGTGGACCTTCCTCGAGGTTCTCTTCCCGGTGTGGCCACTTAAAAGACCACGCTTTTGTATCTCAAGTGGAATTCAAATTTTCTTTGTCCATCGTCAGTTTGCTGGACTAGTGTCAGGTCCATGTTGCAATTGTCTTTGTATGTCAAATCAACTCTACAGTAAGACTGCATTAATTTACATTTGCTTCTCTTACTCTTTTATCATCCTCTCATTGTTGGCCTTGCAGCTTTGTAGTTCGACCATGAGGCTCCTCATAGTTTCATCTAGATCTGGAGGGGTCCCTACCGCCCTTCTTTCGTCAGACTCTTCGTCTCTATTGTGGGAGCCATATCCCACTTTGTAGTGAGTCTCCATTCTATGTATCTGCAGTTTCCCACGGTTGATCGTCCACTTGTGTGCAAAATAAAAATGCTTGTTGTTAGTCAATATTTATATTCATTCATAACCAGCACATAATTCATATTTTTCACATGCATAAACACAATAGGAGTTTTCATTCTTAACTTCAACTCGTGATTAAGGAGTTAAGATAGAGGGTTACTCCTTTTTAAGAGTACTTTGAATGGAGTCTTTGCGCAACCTGTTCATGAGCCCAAGAAGGCCAAGTGTTGTAACCATGCTCTGATACCAATTTGTCACACACCCACTACGACATAATAGATTTTTCACCTTTTTCTTTCTCCTTCTTTATCGAGGGACAAACTTCCCAAATTACTACGAGGTTCTAGTGTAGGCTAGGTCTTCTGATGGGGACCTTCACTAAACCAATTCACTGGTTCTTTCGTTGAAAATCCGTCATGTACAACTCAAGCACCAAGCATAGGCTTCACTTCCATGTGACCATCGATTATGACCCTAGGCTAAGCCAAGAGGCGCCTTTTGCATTTCAGGACTTCGGAAACCGAGAGTTCAAAATGCAAGGGAGTCGATTTCTTCGACTCTTCAAACCCTGAAACCCAAAATCCTATTCACACTAAGCCGCTTCGAGATTTCACCTACCGGGATTTTGCGTACCGGGATTTTGTAGCTTGCGAAGACGAGGGGTCCATACCCTTTGGTCTCCCGGGTGCCAAAATGCCGAAATCCTTTCACACTACATCGCTTCAGGGTTTCACATACCGGGATTTCACATTGTGTGCAGACAAGGGGTCTCGCACCTGGGTTACCCGGGATCTGAAACTCCAAAGCCCATATATACACTAAGCTCATTTCGGGGTTTCACAAGTTGGGATTTCGTGATGTGCGCAGACAAGGGGTCTCGCACCTGGGTTTCCTGGGAGCTAAAACTCCGAAGCCCATATATACACTAAGCTCATTTCAGGGTTTCGCAAGTCGGGATTTCGCGATGTGCACAGACAAGGCGTCTCACACCTGGTTTTCTCGAGAGTCGAAACTCTGAAGCCCATATATACACTAAGTTCATTTCGGGTTTTTTCAAGTCAATATTTTTCGATGTGTGCAGACAAGGGGTCCCGCACCTAGGTTTCCCGGGAGCCAAAACTCCGAAGCCCATATATACACTAATCTCATTTCGGGGTTTCACAATTCAATGTTTCGTGATGTGCGTACACAAGGGGTCTTGCACCTGGGTTTCCCGGGAGCTGAAACTTCGAAGCCCATATATCCACTAAGCTCATTTCGGGCTTTCGCAAGTCAGGATTTCGCGATGTGCACAGACAAGGGGTCTCGCACCTGGGTTTCCCAGGAGCCGAAACTTCGAAGCCCATTTACTTCACAACAGGGGAAAGGTAAACTTGTGGATTTAATACAATGGTAGTCTTTTCCAAGGGGCTCACTCAGACTCTGGAATGCGAGGGACTTTCTCGAAAAAGGGTGGCTTCCGGAGGATAAACCAGGGCATAGCACGAGTCAAGTTAGATGGGTCAATCCTCAGGGGAACAAACTCGTATCCTAAACTTATACATTATAAACATTAACCGATTTGTATTTATATCAGTATAAGCATGCATCCATTATTTCCAATCAAAGCACAAGGAAAACACTTCGATACAGAAACTATTTACGAGCGAATTAAAAATGAGCATGCAATTGTGACATTCAATTCCAAATGCAATACATAACACTTATCATAAATTCTGGACGTGATACGAATGTTGAGAGGGGTGCTCATTTTCACCCAGCCATAGGCTCAGTGATTCCAACTGGATTCACCACTAGCCATCCCCGATCCAGACCATGATGATTTGAGACTCATTCTCCTACTTCCAGCTCACGGAAGTCAAGGACGAAGGCTACTCCCCTTCTCCTCTGCTCATGACTCTCTATATTTTCAGAGTTCCTCTGGTTCTCCTTCCGCAATTCTTTTTGCGTGCGCTCTTCCTCCCTCTCCCACACTTCTTTCCTTGCCTTTTTCCCTATGAGGTTTCATGTGGCGTGAATTTCCCTGTCCGTGGTCAGGTCTGAGATCTTCTATGGATGGTTGGTTCACCCCCATCCCCTCATTTACTCTTGAGCCTCCCCACCTACCATCCTAGCGGGTAATTCATTTCGGGGTCAGAGAGTGAGATTTGGTTTCCGAGCACATACAAACCAATACGATTTCGGTTCAGTGGAAGTTAGCGCAACCATTCCTGGCCCCTTCCACCACCTCTCATCATACATCGTGGTCTCTTTCAGCACATCCCCCTCCCAACAATCACGTGACACAGATTCATGATATAATTTACATTCATCTACCTTTTATACAAAGGTCTATCAAATAAAACATTCACATCTTTGAGTTTTCCATATTTCTTGGCCAATATAGTTATTTTTACAGACTGGGGGAAACAAGGTGTTACACATCTCCTTTAGAGATCTATTTTTCTTCTCAACAACTTCGTTTTTCTATGGAGTATAGGGAACTGTGTGTTGCAACTGAATCCTTGCCTCATGAAAATAATATGGATCTCATGAGTGACATAATATCCCCCTTTATCAGTTTAGAGGATTTTGATTTTCTTTTCGGATTGTGTCTCAACCAGGGCTTTGAAATCTTTGAGATGTTGAAAGACCTCGGATTTTTGCTTGAGAAAGTAAATCCATGTAAAACGTGAGAAATCATCAACAAAAATGAGAAAAAACCTCGCTTTGATGATAGATGGATGCAGAAAAGGACCCATAAGGTCACTTTGGATTAGATCTAAAGGCGTGAAAGCTCACTAAGACTTTCCTTTGTCAAATTTCTCTTAAGGGTGTTTTCCAAGAACACATCCCTCACATACTCCCTTAGAGAAATGGATGTTTGGTAGACCATCAACCAATATTTTCTTGCTGAGTTGTTTCATATATCTGAAATTCAAATGTCCAAACCTTTCGTTCCATATCCTACTACTTTCATCAACATGGGTAAGTAGTAAAGCATAGTCTGGTTCAATAAATTCAGAAAATGCATACAAACTAGATTGATGATTTACCTCATCGGTCACAACCCTGGAGTTGGTTTACATGTCATAGATGTCCACTGCATTTGGTGTGAATATGAATTTCTTTTCAATGCCATAATTTTTCATCCGATACACGGGTAGAAGGTTGACAGAGATTTTGGGAACGTGAAACACATTATCGAAGCTTCCGTTGGTGAGTTCAATCCTTCCTTTTTCGGTGAATTTGACTGAAGAGTTGTCCCCCATTAGAATAGGAGGACCTTTACATGCATCCAATGAAGAATAGACTTCTTTTGTGGCAGCCATGTGATGTGATGCTCCTGAATCTAGGATCCAAGCATCAAGAGAGGAGTTGATGGCAATCAAGGAATGGCTAGAATTTCCTTTCTTGGGATTCTGATATTATGGATTTTTCTTCTTAGCACCCTCGGGGATGTAATCTCCAAGGTTGTTTTGATGAAGTGTTTGGGTCATTAGATCTATTTTTTTTTTCATTCATGTGGAATTTGGATGGAATCATTTGTCACAGTATGTGCATTTCTCCCCTTTTCATCCCTTTTCCCCTTTGTATCCAGAGGCATTGTTGAAGGGTTTTGAGTACCCTTCCTTCTTAGGATTTTCATGAGATTTCATTTTTCCTTTATATTTATATTTCTGATATTGATGGCTACCTAAAGAGAAGGCATATTTTAGGTGGATACAAAGGTGAATCTAACTGAATGGAATGTGGACATGAACAAAGATAATTCAGGACCAAGTTTGGAGAGAATGGTGAGAACCATTTGTTTCTCCTCAGATTTTTCAACCCCGCAAACTTTGAGTTGCGACAGCAAATCCTTGAATTTTGTAAAGAAATCTTCGATATTGTCAAATATTTTTGGATCCAATGTGAGAAATTCCAACTCCAGCATGTGTCCCCTCATCTCATCATGTTTTCCAAAGATCCCTTCCAAGGCGTTCCAAGCTTCATTGGGACTCTTACAGGAAAATATGTGAAAAAGGAGATCAAGAGAAATAAGACTGCAAATTGTTTTGAATGCTTCATCCATTATATTTAAGTACTTGTATTTTTCTATGGCTGATGTTGGTTATCTATGTCTATATTCAAGGTTAGCCTATAAAATCCTCTGGTTTAGAGATGTATGACTATTTTCTCCTTCCATGCAAAATAATTGTAAGGTGTAAGAATGAATTATTTTTGGAAATCCATATTTTCGTTGTCTTCAATCTTTTGTACCTGCAAAAAAATTTAGTGTAGATTTTTCTTAGCAGTCTGTTGGCTCTAATACCATGTAAATGTGTTGAACATGCACATAATAGATCTAGCTATAAAATACTACACACATTTGTAAAGAGAAATTAAGAAAGAATAAGCAAGAGAGAAAGAATGGAAGAATTCTCATTAACCATTAATGAATAATGAATAATTTACACATGATATACTCTATATAACTCAATAATTGCACACTGGAGGAGAAAAAATGTGCCATAGTGGTGGTCTAGAGTGATCTGGACACACACCAACAATTATGGGAGTGAACTGCCACCTATTCTAGTCTCTCAGGCAATTATGGGAGTGAACTTCCACCTAGTTGAGTTAACTAGTCAACCAATCTTCAGTTAAATGAATGAAACAAAGTGTAGTGAGGAGTAGATCAAGGAATCAAGGGTAGTGTGCTAGTCTAGTGATGAAACCAAGGCAAGTGCACATTATCATGGTGATTATCCCAATGTTGCATGGTGACAAAACCGATTAAACATCTAGGCTCAACTCAACTAGTCAAATTGAAGTGTCAACTTAAGAGAATATTCTCCCCTAAAATATAGGAGAATGGATAATGAATAATGACTAATAAACAAGGAAAAACCTTAGGAAAAATAAATCCTAGGTGTGTGTGAAGTAACTCCAACAAGATGGACTTGAACTACTACGCGTTTTCCTGAGAAAATGCTTACCAACACTTCTTTCTTCTCTTCTTTTCTCATCATGAGACTTGCAACTTATTGACCTACTAGTCTTTGTCTCCTAGTCCATTTTCTTTTCTATTTTATCTAGGCTCTGCATAAATTTGACATTGAATTCATCTTGTTGCACCTTGGCTCTCATAATCCTTTCCTTATAAACCTTACATCTTTTGACATCTTTCTGCAATACTTTTAAAACTTTTACCAAATTCATGCACCCCCCTTGGATTTTGTACCATCAACACCCAACCTGACATACAAATCCCCAAATTCATAATCAGTACTATAATTCCTCTATGCATCTTCCATGATTTTAACCTTTTGCACTGAACCTATCCTTATCTAATCGCTGATAATTTTGCAAAATGTGCTTGAAATTAAAATTTGTTACATGATTTCATGCAACAACTACATGAAAACTTTGCACCATTTTGTCAAAATAATTTCCTCGGATTTCTTGGATGAATTTAACATCTAGACACTAGTGCACACACTCATGCATCACTATATTTATGCTCGTTACAACTCTATACTGTGCACTATTGGCTCCCATGTAAATGAAACTATGCACCGCGCGACACACCATTATTAGCACACACACCTATTCATGCTAAAATCTAGCCCATACAAGTCCAGTGTTGAATCAATAGCTCTCAAGTGTTTAACCAATAAATATGATACCAGAATGTAATGTCCCTAGCCACCCGAGGCTAGCCATGTCACACAACCTCAACTTTAGGAGCACTCAGTCAACCAAACTATAACATTCCTAGCATATAACTGACCAATGTTACTCTAGAAGTATACTGCGTCAGATCTACTTTAACATAATCCACTCAATATCTCTTGTAGTAACACGCTCAACCCAAATTGAGCCGTGTCTTACAACTTATAACAATGGAAGAAACTTTGTTCTTACAACCTATTATTAGCAGTGAAATTAACTCAAAATAGTGTGCACCAATAGCGCGCACCATCATACTATTCACAAATCACAACCCCGTGTGCAACCATCGAGCGTCATGTGCCACCTCAAATTTCATTGTGTGAAGAATCTATTTTCTTTGTCCACACACTCAAATTTCCATCCCCTTCGTGCACACATGATACCATCATATAAACTCAACCACTCAATCCTCCTCTTAACGACTTATAACCAAAATATCTAGGTTAACATAATAGGAAAAACTAGTCATTATGGTTATATCTAGGCATAGCTACAATTACAGGCTATATGTATTGTACTTACAAGTGAAAGCATCATTAAAAAAAATAACATTGAATACTTATATTCAACGTCATACAAGAATTAACTCATGTCAAACATAGATAACAAGAACACAATAAACAAGACAAGCACATAAATAAAACGTATCTTTAATGAAAATCATCAACTGCGGCCTTGACTCAGATGTTCCTCCCAACCATAGATGTTGTTTCTCTTACAAGTTCAAAAATAGCTCACCCCCAAGCTAGGGCTCAACTCCACCAGAGAAAAAAGGGTCCTAGAGACAAGATATTGTATGAAAATTAACTAGAATTGTCCAATCCTAGGTGCCCGCTACTACAACTAGCCCATAGTCCCTCATTCCCCACACACCTGTCACACCCAAGTGTGCCCCTTTTCTACTCACCAATCCCTCGGCTTCCCCACTTCCCTTCCCAGGGTTACCAACAATAGGATGAACATGAATTCTCTGAGCCCTGTGACTAATGTCCAATGCACCAGGAAACAATTCCCAAAAAAACTCGCCTGGAGCGTTTTCTCACGGATCTGGAAACCACTCCACAACAACCAGTCTCTCACCTAGAGAGACTGCTCATAGTTTTCCAACCCATCTTTTCTACAATGAAACTCTAGATACATTCCCACAATTCCCTACAAGCTTCTCTGACAGATAAGGTAATAATCATATTTTCCATACAGTCTGACCCCCTTTCTTCTCACCAAAGCTTGCAACATCCACAAAATAAAAAATCCCCCCCCTAAATACATTAAGGCCAACAATATATATTGCATGCCTTCCACTTGACACTTGTCACCTTTTAGAAGTAGCTTTAAGACACTTGGTGATCAGTTCCATACCCTGAGGAACTTAGGATAATAATAATAATAATATATCTGACATCACATTTTTCCCAAAAGTATTATAAAATATTTCCTAAGACTTACGACTCACCCCATTTTTTTTTTTTTTTGGTGGAGTAGGTCCCCCCCATCTATTTTCGTCTGAGTCAGTCAGTGCGCAACAATGAAATATTATATTAATATTCAATATTATATTTACATGGATAGGCACATTGGCCTATCTGCATCTAGGCTCACTAGCCTCTTTAGCCTCCATACATATCCATTCATTCTTGCACACTAACCCAAGTGTGTGCGACATAGTGCAATGTGTGTACCTACCCAGGTGTGTGGAACACCTAATGTGTGCACCCTGTCTTTGTTAACATTTATCTGCACACAATTCTGATGTGCACAACACCAAAACCAGGTGTCCTTGGCTCCCTAGCCTAAATGTTCATTACATTTACACTTGTACCAATCGTCTCACTAGCCTATATGTATAATTACAAAGGGTTTCGAATCAGGGACACTACATATAAATTGGATTACATGCATGGAATATATTGTTTATTGTATTAACAAGTCTTCTTTTAATCACATGGTTGATATCATTCTTTTTGTTTTGCAGGAGTAGGTTTGTAGCGTCACTGTGTTCACATGGTTGCTTCAGCCTTGAGAGGCCTGTGGAGAAATATATTTATCCTTTTCTACTACCTTGACCTTGATTCTTCCTAGGATTCTCCTTGTTGGAAAGCAAATTACCTTCGCTTGTAGTTTTCTCGAGGTCTAAATCCCCCAAGGTTGTCGGGCCCACATTTCCCACAAGCCTGACCTTGAATCTATTTAGATTTGTTTACACCAGGTCCTCTCTTGTTCTTACCTCTCACCAAAACCCATGCCACAAGTTTATTTAGCCTCTTGATTATGATTCCTTATCAAGTTGTCGCCTGATGCATGATAGATATATATTGCATTTGTATTGCTCGTAATGGCCTGGTGTAGAGACCTTTTCTTGGACCTGGTCATGTTCTCACTCCTTGCGATCTGAGCATGTATGCCCTTCGACATGCACATATTGAATGGACTAACATGTGATGCACACTTGGTCAGAGTCAATGTCCTATTTCCATTTGTCGCTACTTGTGACGTTAAAACGGCGCATGAAGTGTCTTCCTTCTCTCTCATCGCTCCTCCTCATCGCAGTTGGATCTCCACATCCTCAACTACCATCTGACCCCGCTCCTCTTCATGATGCCTAGTGTTTCAAATCCTACCCTATGCATATTTTTCTAAATTTTGACCCCTGGGTGCAGAACCCTGACCAATGGAACCTAGGGGGTATGGAACCTTGACTTGTCTAATTTGTTCATAATTTTCCTAATTTGTAATTATATTATATTATTTTATTAATTTCTGTAGATATTTTATTATAATTTTGCGTATATATATATATATATATATATATATATATATATATATATATATTTATGTTATGTTATTTTTATTCTAATTTTAATTTTATTTTATTTTGTTTCGTAAATATTTCTGTAGACATTTTATTTGATTTTATGTATTTAATTTAATTTATTTCTTTTGTAAACTACGTATGTTTAATAAACTAATCATTTTTACCATTCAACCTGTACATATTTTTCTCATAAATGAAATTAAAAAATAAAAATAAAATAGAAAAACAAATCAAATTTTCCTTTTAATTTAAATTTACATGATTTTTGTTTTTGTTTTTTAATTTTTTTACTAAACTTAACTTGTACATATTTTACCATTTTTTACTTTCCCCTTTTCTCACCTAAACCTAAACGTACTATCACAGGTCCTACTTTCTAGAGATTTCCTATTTTCTAGGAATTTTTGGAAACTATATTTCAAACCTTATTCCCAAAATGCATCGAAACCTTTAAGACAAATTATTCTGTTTTATGGGAATTTATTAATTAAATCGTGATGGAAACATGAAAAAGAGGATATATATATATATATATATATATATATATATATATATATATATATATATCATCCCCCACCATCGCACTCTAAAAAGATCGAAGTTCACTCAACACACATTACCATCGCACTCTGAAGAGCCCTTTGGAGTGAGCTCTTCGGAGCCCACCCAACTCTCCTTCACTCGACACTCCGACGAGAGCAGTATCGAAATTATATTGATTTCTTTTTTGAAAAAAGACGGGAATGTGGATTAATTTAACACTTTTTAAGGAAAACGTGAAGTCATGGGACCACATTGTTTTAATATTTTCTTTTTGAAAAGGACCGTGAATGTGGAATATTTTAAATTTAGTTTTTGGGGAAATGTGCACTCAGGAACATGCCTTATTTTAATATTTTTTTTGAGATGGGAAGTCATCGGAACGTGTGCATAATATATTCGTTGTGTTTGGAGTCCGATCGTGATGAGCTACCATCAGACTCTAATAGTCTTTCAAAGTGGGGCAACTCACGTACATATATCCACTCTAAATACCATGACTCCAAAAATATTTTAGGCACGCATTTCTATGTAGAGATTTGAACTTTATGTTTTGGGGGAACTTTATTTTATTTCTTTTGTATATATTATTTTTTATTTTATTTTTATTGATTTTTTTCTTTTATTTATTATTTATTTATTTTATTTTTAATTTTCATATATTTATAGTTTTTGGTAGATTAAATGAATAACAAACTTGAATGTGCCTAATGGTTAAAAATGTGTGTTTCTTCCTTGGAGGTCACATGTTCAAATCTAGTGGGGGGTAGGGTAATTATTATTTTATTAGTTTTAACCTATGTCATTTTTATTTTTCGTTAATGGGGGGTAATTAGTTTTTTTTTAATTTATTTTGCTAAAAATCATAAATAAATGTAAAATTAATGTAAATATATTTATATTTTCATTTTAAATTATTTTCTTAATGTTAAAAAATAAAAAAGGAAAAATTAGAGAAATTATGGTACAAGTCGTGGGTCACATGCCCCCTGGGTTCTGAATCAAAATATCCATAGGGGTTAAGATATCTAATAAATAAGTGTTTATCTCTTATGCAGGTGGGATTCTTCTTTTTGCAAGTTCAAAACTCAATGGTCTAGATTAACCCACAAGCTTGATCAATGGTTGTTGAGTGACGATTTTTAAACAACCTAGATGTGTCAAAATGAGGCCCGTGATATCTCGTTAGAAAGGTATCAGGTAGAGGAATGCAGTGGTATAGGTGTCCAAGACAAAACGATGATAGAATACTTCAAAAAATGAAGAAAATAATAGACCACGAATTCTGAGGCAAAAATGGCCATTCCAACTTCCAACAATCATATCTGGGGCTACGGGTGACGAAATTAGACCCAAGATGGCTCGATTTAAATCCGAGAAGGAGAAGAATAGGATGGAACAATAATATTTGGTAGATATCGAGCATAAATGGTTCAAAAAGGAAAAACACAGATGGAACGTAAATCTGATTGAAGAACCAGCTATGCAAACTTCAAGAATCCATATCTCAGGCTACGAGCAACGAAATTGAGCCAACAATAGCTAAATGGAAATCTGAGACAGAGGAGAAGAATATAGAAATATCTTAATCAACATACAGAATCTAGAAACACCTATAAACCTTCAAGGAACAAAATATAAATCCAACAGACATAGTCAATGATTATTTTTTAACGAATATCATTTGTAAACTACCAGAGGGCGAAAATGATCACTCATGAGTCTGTTCAACTTCTCTTTGTAATGCTCACATGTTAATTTTTGAAATTTGAAAAAATAAACATAAGGAAAAGGAAACGAAGAGTCGTGATAACTGAGGAGTCTATCTCTTGTCTCATAAAAGAAAACTCATAGGATAAAGCAAGGACTTTTCCCTTTGTAACAAAATATGTTTCTATTATTTCTGAGTAATAAAGAGTAGGAGGCATTTCAGAAATCTATGATGTTGATGGATGCATTGGAGATTATTCTTGATGCATTTATCTTCTAGTTGAGTAGATAGGATTATATTTTATGAACTATTTATACACTCTGTTTTGTTTGCTTATGTTGTCACATGTTTCCTTGTGGGTACAAAAATGATGTTATGGATGTATGGTACAACTATTTGTCTATGGACCTGTAGCATTGTTGTTTTCATTTATCATTAGAATACTTGAACTATTTATGGTTCTGATGGTGTTATCTTTCATTGTACTCTTTATTTTAGTTTTTCTCTTGGGATAGGTTAGAATTAGTTAGATTAGATTAGTTTCCTTACAATTAGATTAGCCTTAGGATTAATTAGAACTCTTTGCGGGGCAGTTTGATGTCTTTCCCCTTTTTATTCTTTTAATCTTGAGCGGAAACGAGGCCCATATACTCATGGGAAATGCTACACCAAATAAGAGTAGGTCTAATTGGGACTTGCCATCGAACGTTCTCCCTTATCTTCTTGATAGACCATTCATACCTGTCAACACTAGGATATGTTATTTTCATTGAGTTGGAGTCCTTCCATAGAGTGTGATTTCACAACGATATTAATATTTATTTGTGCTACTCCCAACATCTAAACTACGTCAATGTGAGTCCCAAGAATTTTATTCCATATAACTCAAATACCTTCTCAAATAACATCATTAGCTCTATAAAAATCCATTTACATAATAAACAAGGTAATTCCATGATCATGATAATCAAGACAAATCAAGGTAATTCCATGAATATAATAATCAAGAAAAATCAATATGCATGATAAATAAAGAAAACAATTTACCTCTCTTAAGCATATAAGACAACAAAATACCATATAGTGAACTATAATAATTACATGTCTATCATTATCCATGTAATAAAGGAGTGATAATAATTCGAAGTAACAACATGCAGCCAATGTAACATAGAAAAATTGATGTATCAACATAAAAATAACTCAAACTATGTGTTAATGATAAAATGTTATGATGTGATAGCAAAGTAATCAAAATAGACTAAACACACACACAAAAAAAAAGTGTATGTAGCTCCCCCCACAAGAAAATCTACATCCTCGGCACCAAATTATCTACAAATAAATAGGGGTAAATTCCTCTCATATCGGAATCTAACTTCCATTATCCAATTTTAAATATTGTTTCATCTACCTTTGACCCAATAAATAACTATGATCCACATGTGTCGTTGCTTAGTTGTGACAATCATTAGGGGCTATGCGTGGAATTCCTATGTGTCCTCTAATTCTATAACATCAAATTTAATACCTGGTTTGTATCATGTACATATTTCTTAAGAAAGAATACATTAAATATATTGTGAATGTCTAGGTGTGGAGGTAAAGCCAACATGTAAGATACTACACTCATGTGTGCTTAAATATCAAAAAGATATAATAGCTTGGTGTCAATTTTCTTCATTTATCCAAATGCAATGAACTCACCTTTGGTTTTACACAAAGAAATACTTTTTACAAACTTGGAAATTTTGTTTTTCGTTTTTCTTATCGACATGGCTTTTATATCTATGGTGTGTAGCATTCATTCTTTTCTACACTTGTTTTACTAATTTTCCATCTCTTCTAAGTTTCCACTTCCTTGAGTCATCCTCACTTCTAAATTGTCCCAATTGACATGTGACTTGAACTTTTTTTCCATATAAAGGTTCAAACAAAACCTTCTTCAATGAATGTTGATAACCATCGTTGTAGGCAAATTCTACTAGTGGAAGATAATTTTCCCAACTCTCGGGTTGATTCATTACACACATACAGAGTATATCTTCCAAAATTCAATTTAGTCTTTCCATCTACCCATAAAACTCTAGATGATAATCTATAGTAAAACTCAATTGAATGCACAACTACTGAAATAAACTCTTCCAAAATTTCAAAGTGGATTTTTTTAATCTCGATTTGATACTATGACTTTTGGTACACTATGCAATCTTACCAATTTTTGAGTAAAAATATGGGATATATCACACACACTGTGAGTATTTTTTACTGGAATAAAGTGTGCCACTTGGTCAATCAATCAACTACTACAAAAATAGAGTCATTGGCATTGGAATTCCTCAACAAACCTATAATAAAATCCATTGTGATTTCCTACCATTTCCAGTCAGGTATACTCAAGGGATTCAATTTTCCTATTGAATGCAGTGTTATATTTTTATCTTTTGACATTCTATACACCTTCCTACATAGGACATTGTATATGCTTTATCCTCAACCAATAATATATTTGCTCCATACTCAAATATGTTCTTTGATAACTTGGATGTCCAAAATATGGAGCATTGTGAACTTAATGAAATACTAATATTTGTAAACTTGTTTGATCTAACATATAAATTTAATTCCTCCATAGAAAGATCTCATCTTCTGCTACGAAATAATTTTTGTACCTTTTGATTTCCTTTTCACTCCAATTTTTTTGTTCTGATGCTACACTAAAGCAATGAATGAAGTATATTGACATCATTAATTTTCATGACCTTTTCCTTTAAAAAATCCTCAACATCCAAGCATGATATTCCAAATAAGTCTTCACTCTCCAGAAAGTTGGACATGGGAATATTTGTCTCATTCTCATTCAAAAAGAGATATAGTTCACAACAACATTCTATATGCATTTCTTCAGCAACAATCCCTCACAACATTTGTCATTGAGATTTGAAGCAGTTGTTTTCTATTTTTAATACCATAATCCAACATTTAAGATTTCAAGTTGCAACATACCACTTCTCACTACAACGCATAGAGAATCTAGCAAGGCCTCCAAGTGGAATGCATCTTTCTTTAACTCACCCACCTATCAATGAAGATCATCTATCACTAAGAAAAGGTTGTCATTTCATTAATTGTCAACAACAACATGATTATGATACTTACACTTAATGTTATAAACTAAATCCATGGTTGAGGGAAGATTCAACCTATCCAACTCCAAGGCAAAGTTCAAACACTCATCATGCCACCTTTTGTAGCTCAACACAATGTTGAGACTACCCGCACTTCAAATGGTCATATTTACAAAGTGATGAAGCTCACCTCTTGCTTACAAATGCTTACATATGGAGCTATCCAATGGGGTATTAACTTCCCTCAAACAATAAAAAAAATTGAAAAGAGGAATAAGCTATGTAAAAAATGGAAAATAAGACACTAACAACAATTTTATTTTTATGAACAATGAGTTAGAAAACACAAAAAAACAAATTGTTATCGCTTTCTTACACCAAAAAATGCAATAAAAAAGTGTCTTAAAGGTCAACCAAGCCAAGTATAATCCAACTGGGTGCAAAAACACATTGTGACAGCGAACTAAAACTTTTAGAAGGGTTGTTCATATAACTAGAAACCAAAAAAGATTTTTTGTTTTTGGTGGTTTCTTGTATCTTTTATGAGGTTTCATAATTGTTTAAAGTATAGGAAATGAATATGGGTGCTGCAAAGTTACTTAAAACAACATATTTCACAATTAAAGTTCTTATTCGTGCCTTTGGGTAGAAATTCCAAGTACTAGTGGTAAGTCCTCGTATATATCAAGAATTTTGGTTTTCTGAAATTTCTGTCAACTCATATGACCAAGGAGGAAACGATTCACTATAGAAATTGTTTGAAACCCAAAAAAATTAGGTTTTTTTAAATTGCAAAATGAAAATTACAACATATTTCACAATTAAAGTGCTTCTCCGTGCCTTTGGGTGGAAATTTCAAGTACTAGTGGTAAGTCCATATATATGAAGAATATTGGTTTTGTGAAATTTTTGTCAACTCATATTACCAAGGAGGAAACGATTCACTACATAAATTGTTTGAAAATAAAAGAAAAAAAGTTTTTTAAATTACAAAATGTAAAATATGTAGGTGCAAAAAGTTTACTAATTGTTTTTAGCAAAAGGAGGACTCTTGAAAGGCTTCTAAATAGACTTGAACATTGTTCATTATCAAATTTTATCTATTTATTCATCGAACAAGCAATATGAAGAATTCATCATTTTAAAGATCCTTTCGATTAAACACAACTCTATTATATCATGGTACCAAGTTCTCTTAATTGATATTTTAGTAAATAAAAAAAACTTTAAAAAAAGAGAGTGGGAGTCATTGTTCACAATGCCCCAATTGGTGTGGTCAAATCCATGCCCCAAACACTAGCTACCAATTGGCCTTTAAAACCACTTTGAAGGAGAGTACTCACTTAGGTTATCCACTATTTCAATATTGAAACGTAATTTACAACAAGAAATAAAATAAAAGAGCAATTTACAACAAGAAGAGGAGAAGTGATCCCACAAAATCCTCTGCTAGTTAGTGTTTTTCTTGTAATGTGAGAGTTTATTTTCACGTTGTTTATGTGAACTTGAAGCCTCATAACAATGAGATCTCATAAAATCTACATGTATGTAAGTTAATTTCCTAATGAAATTAATAAAATGACCCATGATGTAATGGTGTAGTAGCTCTATGATTTGTTTGTTTACTTTGAATGTTAAAATGCAAGCAACGTTTAGTTACAGTTATCTAATTGAATCTCCATTATGGATTCCTCTATGATTGAGATATGTTTGAGTTTTAATTAATGAAGTGATTTATATTGATTGTTTATTTTGGTTTTGTGTTTGGAGTTAATCTGCTTTATGACAAATTGTTTCCACATACTTATTGTCCACTCTAATCTTGATCATGCATGTGTATATTTTTTCCTCCATTAATATATAAGGTATGGTATTATTTGGGTCCAACTCAAAAATCTATTGTGATGCATGTTCCCCAACCTCTATATTTGTATGTATTTTACAAGCATCAAGCAAAAACACCGATACAATAACAGTTGGATTCATTATCATTTTGTTGATAAAATTTTGAGCTTCATGTAGGTGACCAACACAACCAAGAAGGTTGACCATACAACCATAGTATTCTATTACATTTATATGTTATCATAATCACTCATGCAATGGAAACATTGTCATCCCTCATCTACTAAGCATGCATGGAATCATGCTATCAAAACACCAGTAAAGGTAACATGGCTAGGGTTCATGCCACAATTTTGCATTTTTTCAAAAATTTGAAGGGTTTCCTCACAAAATTCATGTATAGCATATCTTTCAATTATTTCATTCCTTGAAACCACATCTCTTTGAGGTATCATATCAAATACTTTGGATGCACTCCCTATGCTCCCACATTTGGCATAAATGCCTACAAGGGTATTCCCCACAAACAAAATCTATAGAAATCCACTTATATTTATGATTTCGTGAACTTGTATTCCTTCTTAAACACCTACCATATTAGAAGATGCCAAAAGAACAATGATAAAATTTTCAATGTTTGGGTTCACATCTGCTAGATACATTTCATGGAAAATCCTCAAGGCCTTTTCACTATGTCCATTATGTGTATCCTACAATCATTTCCTTCCATGACACTAAGTTTTGATCAAGGGTTTTTTGAAAGAGATCTAGAGTCATCTATGTTCCCATTCTACATCTATTATGAAATCATTGCATTCCAAGAGACTATGTTCCATTTAGGCATTCTTTGAAAGAGATCAAATGCCTCATTAATATAACCCTATGTTGCGTAGGGACACATCCCCACCTTTAAATTCCATGTTCCAACATTTATAGGACTTCCTTGGAAATATTCTGAAATGTTCATGGACTCCACCAAGGACTTAGGGAATTTTAGGGGACCATTCCCATGTTATGTGTGAAATTTAGGGGACTTTAAGGGGACGATCCTCATGTCCCATGATATTTTGGGGACCCTATATGTCCCTCACATTGTAGATTTCTATTTGGGTTAAAAAATGGTTAAGAAGTTTGTATGGTTGAGTGGATGGAACCTCTTTTGACATGAGTTATTAAGGTTAGTTTCAACCATGTATTTATGTGTGCACTATAATAATGGTACTACTTTGACATTGGGTTAGAGAATTTCTATTATTATCCCATGAGGCTCATGACCTAATCTTAAAGAGTTGTGTATAGTTTGCTTGACATTTTTAGTTTTCTTCATTGATGGAGATGTCAACCATCATTTTCTTTGAATAATTTGATGAGGAGGAGTTCAATGTGTGTATAAGGATAGGTGTGATCAATGAACCATAACCAAGAGTTAAATGTGTATCATGTAGATAATATTTATTGGTTTCTTATGGAATTAGAATGGAATATTCAACCAATGCCCTACCTTATTATTTTTTCAAATATCGACCTTGACTTGACTCTAACCTCAAAGTGTAACCCTCTGATATTTGTCACTAGTGATTGTATAAGTGTAGGTTGCAATTTTTTTCATCAGAGTTATATGCATGCATGCATGTATGTATGTATGTATGTATGTATGTATGTATGTATGTATGTGGTTGTGTTTGTATGTGTGTGTGTGTGTGTGTGTGTGTATGAGGGTGGGGGTCGGGGTGATATTAGGGAAAACTTAATAATTTTCTCTAATATCTCCCCTAGCTCCCATATATATATATATATATATATATATATATATATATATAT
>ML800328.1:339222-357123 GCA_009831015.1 Picea engelmannii
TAATTAATTAATTAACCTTTTTACCTTTGAAAAGCTCCTTATCTCTCCTTGTGGCTTCCCTGGCCACTGAAAGTCACTTCTAGCCATCCCATCTTGTAGTGTTTCTCCTCCCAATTCCAATGAGATATTACACTGAGAGGTTCTCCAAGTAATGTGCCCAAAATGACCTCTTAAGCGATTTCAATTAACTTATAGCTCAAAATAGTCAAAATCATGGAAATCGTCGGAATGCAACGAAACCAAAGCCAACCTGTGCGGAATGGCTCATAATGATGGAATATGACGATCAATGCAAGATGGACCCCACAATGCCTCTCAAATATTCTTGTACTCGCTATAACATCCATCTGGCTACTCTGGTCAACAAAAATGTTTGCACTGTGACGATGTCCCATAGTGGGGACATTACAGTCCTCCCTGCTAGAAAATTGCTTGTACTCAAGCAATAACCAAATCATCTCAAATAAAATACCAGGATCCCATGTCCATCTGTGGGATACATAGTAGAACCCATCCAAAGACGAACAATAGTACACTCCACCCCCTGGATCCCATATCAGGAAATGAACTGCAATACTCTGCGAAGCATAGTCCTGAAAGATATCAACCCTGTGAACCTCCTGCACATGACACATGGCCTCATCTCAGGATGATTCCATCCTCCAAATATCTACCAAGATCCACATGGCCTCCATCAACTGCTCATGATGATGCCGGCATGAGGTGTTGCCATACCTCCATGAGACTCATTCACGCTCTACGCTCCCCTCAACACTGAAGCTAAATGGAAAGTTAGAACAACTTTCCCCTGTAAAGGTCCACTCTCTCCTATGTATCCATGAAATGTCCATCCTTGCAATCCATGGGTCCCATGCTAACCTCTGTCGAATATCCTCATACTGACACTGCACTACTCTGACCATGACTGTCTGCCCCCTGCATACATCTTGAACCCTCCTCTCCTGGGTCCTCTAGCTGAAATACCTGTGACCACTTGACCTGTTGTCCATAAACTGTATCTGTAAGGGAATCTCTATGGAAGAAGTACATGTCCAAACATCTCTATACCCTATCCTTATGATCAAGTGGAAGGAAAGGTCTCGTCCCATAGGACAAGTACCTACAGACCCACTCCAACCCAGACCAAGGTGGAGTGTGTGGCTCTCTGGTGCAACCTGGGTCAACACGAACATCATGCTAACAAAATGGACTCCTGGGTCCCATGGTAAACTTGGAAGTTTATCACTTCCAATCTCCTCTAACTGCTCCTGTGTGAGGCTAATCACTGCCAGAAGCCCTATGTGCTCATCTGCTACCACCTACCCCATGTTGCTCTCTCTGACACACCAAGTTCCAACTGGCTGCCTATGACGATCCCTCTCTCTCCGGTTGGATGCCGTAGAGGTATTCATGTTAGGTGGCCTCGGCCTAGGCACTCTCCATGCTCTCAGCCACTGTCTATCTCTCCTCATGCGACTGTTGATCTGGTGAAGGTGCTCAATCATAACTACGGGCTGATGCAAAAGAGTGAAATAGGCATACTCCCCTAAGTGTGTCTCCTCCCTGCAAGGCACTATACCCCTCTGAATGTCACCATACATCTCGGCATGACTCTATGAACTATCCCCCATCACTGTATGTTCCGGCATACTCCTATCATCTCCTGCAAACTCATGCTGCATCACAGATCCTAGGCATACGGCTGGATCAATCTCTATATGGAGATCAACCACTCCCAAGGCACTAATGGAAGTGTCCCCCATCAACTGGTGATCCTCTGCTAGATCATCAACATCCTCTATCAACGTGACTGATTGATACATCTGAGTGTCCACTAAGACAGATGAAGTGGATCTCCGATGGATCTCCTCAGGAGACTCATATGTCCTAGACTTTGATTCTTGAAGGGTAGTTTGTGTGCCTCTCAAGAATCCTCGAGTGCTCTCCAACTCTTGAGTGAGTCGATCCATCTCCAACTCTTGCTCCCTTAGAGTCTCATGATACATCTCACCAATCCCCAGTAAGTAGTCCCTGTCTGTCAACAACTGCTGGTAGTTAGTCCTCATCATAGACACTCTCTCTCAGAGAGTGTGAAAATCATCCATGGAAAATCCTCCATCTGAGCTACCCTGTGCCACTAATGCTCTCCAACAGTAATCTACCATCACTGCATGCATGTCATCAATACATCTAATGGCTACCCTGATCATAGCCTCACTAACTCTCAACTGTGCTGCTAAGTGGTGTGACTCTTGATCATGGTCATACTGAGGTTCCATCTCAGACCCCTCACTGCTAGTGTCAATCCTGCTAGTGCCAACTCTAGAATCCCCAAAAACACCCTCTGGATGAGATGATGTACTGATCTATCCACTGTCTACTGTGTTGTTGGGTACTCCAGTATGCCACTGCATCCCATCACTAGATGCTATCTCCCCCTGAATCACACTGTATCCTATATGAGCAGTTGTATCCTCCTGTGCACTCATCCTGCTACCATCCTCTGCACCTGGATCCCATATAGTTGTGTCTAGACACATGCTATGGTCATCCTGAATACTAAAGAGTGCATCCTCATCAATGCAGGCCGATCCTAGAAGTAAGTGCTCCATCAATATATCAGCCTTTGCAACCTGCTCAACCAATGGAGTCTCCAATAGTTGTGACTCCATCTCCTCTGGCTAACCTGTATGTGTGAGGTCAACTCCCTGTACATTATGTACCTCCTCCTGGACCTGTGGGTCTACCTGTCCATGGTGTGCATCCCTTACACTAAGCTCATCCATCATACATGTTGTGCGGATGATCTCCTCGTGTGATGTGGCTATCATGGGTGTATGAATAGGTGACAGATGTTCCACGGCCCCCATAGGAAGCTCATCATCTCTAGGTGCTAACACCTGTGACTCCTCACTAGTGTCACCACACTGTTGAGGTGTAAGGTCATCAATGGTATGTGATATGTCTGTTGAGACACTGGTGGTATCATCCTGTCCATCCAGTTACCTATCCACTACACAAGGGCCATCCTCCTCCTCAAGCGTGCAAGCACCACTAGCCTCTGTGCAAGAGTCATCATCACTATCCTCTGAGGTAGAGTCACTATCACTAGCCTCTGTGCAAGAGTCACTATCATCATCGGACTGCCCCAGATAAGCCTCTATCGATCCATCCTCACATGCCTCATCATCACTGTCCTCTCGTACCTCAACAATATGTTTCTTACCCTTACCCCTACACCTATGATCAAGTTCCCAAGTCACCTTGCAACTGTAGCAATGTTGCATGCTCCTACTGGGTGTGGGGTTTTTCTGTTTTTCCCTCCTAGTGGGTGTGGTATTCCACCCAAAGGCTGCTCTAATTTCCTTGATTTCCTTGATCCCACCTGCAATCTTCTTTTTGCTCCAACTAGGATTTTTATAGGATAGGAACCATTGAAATGTTATGAGCCCTTTGAAATTATTGATGGTTTTATATTCCCTTTCACACTCCTCAATCCTGATAAGAATATCCATCTCTCTGTATAGAAGACCCCTCTATGGCTCTGCATGCATGTGCTAATTCCCACTGGCTGGAAAGAATCTAAGCTCTGATACCACTATAATGATCCCAAGCCATTATGCAAGGATCATCATTGTTTTGGTGTCTTTTTAAAACCTCTCAGTGTAATAGTTGTTTTGGTGTCTTCTTAAAACTTTTTCTGAGTGAGGTATTTCGTCAAACACTTTGTTGATCTACCCTTTAGATGTGTTTATATGTGTGTATGCAGCAAATAACAGAAAGACATAACCATGGAACATACCTCAACCATATGCAATAAGATAGACAAGCCAAAACATCTCAATTCTTCTTTATTCATAAAATAGAGAAACCTGCTACAATGAAGATGCCGATCTGGAATGCTCAACAGATGGCCAAGAAGATAGAAAATAGATAAGAGCTGCTACAAAATGCTCCCGCTAATACAAAAGATACCTCCAAAGGATGAATAAGAAATGAAGATCAATACAAGCAGATCTGAATGCCAAACTCTCTAGCTGAAGAATGCCACGCTCTAATAGAAGGCTGAAACCCTCAATAACTTGGCCCTGCTGCCAAAAGTGTCCAATCACCCTAATAAATATGCCAACTGATAGATCGGGTGATGTTAAGAACAACCCAGGTGACGGAATCTCCAAGATCCCTCTCAATCTCTGTAGATCTGAAATCCCCCACTGAATGGTGCACCCCACTGGATGACTAAAACCCTAGATAATTCGGCCCTATTGAAGGAGGCCTCCAAATTCTCTGAAACTCTCCAGAAATATAGATCGGGACATTGCAATTCACTAGGTAAATTCTCAGGGTCAAATCTAAAGTGTAACCCCTCCAAACAGACTAGATCTGGATCTCAAAAATGCCCTCCTTCTCTTCAATTCGCCCCACTGTTCAAGAAATAATCTAAGCCATAAAACTGTCTCAGAAAGCACTAGATATGATGTCCAAGGCCCTGCAATGAAAACCCAAGTGATATAATCCTCAACGGCCCTGCCAATCTCCTACAACGAATCTCTCTCCAAAGATGGTGTGTGCCTCTTGCTGGAATCCCTCAACTGGTGCACCCTCTCTCTATCTACACATGAAACTGATGTAGAATCCTCCTACAACTGAGCAGATCTAGAACTAGAATGGTGTGGGAGAGTATTGCATCTCCAAGACCAAACTTGGGACAAGATAGGTGGAATCTTTCACCACCGAATCGCCCTCTAGGGTTTGTTATGTCAAAACCCTCAAAACCCCCAATATTGGGCTCACTAGCTAGAAGCCAGAAATCAAAATAAGATCATACATGAATGTATGAGAAGAGGCCCTTGCCTTTCCTTTATACTTTTGGCTCACTTTGTCTTTCATTTATTAATAATTAATTAATTAATTAAATCACTTTAATTAATTAATTAACCTTTTTACCTTTGAAAAGCTCCTTATCTCTCCTTGTGGCTTCCCTGGCCACTGAAAGTCACTTCTAGCCATCCCATCCTGTAGTGTTGCTCCTCCCAATTCCAATGAGCTATTACACTGAGAGGTTCCTCCAAGTAATGTGCCCAAAATGACCTCTTCAGTGATTTCAATTAACTTATAGCTCAAAATAGTCAAAATCATGGAAATCGTCGGAATGCAATGAAACAAAATCCAACCTATGCAGAATGGCTCATAATGATGGAATATGATGATCAATGCAAGATGGACCCCACAATGCCTCTCAAATACTCCTGTACTCGCTATAACATCCATCTGGCTACTCTGGTCAATAAAAATGTTTGCACTGTGACGATGTCCTAAAGTGGGGACATTACAGTTCAACATATTTACATGGTCTGGGGTTGCTCCATATAGATCTCCCCAGAGAGATCACTGTGAAGAAATGAATTATTCATGTCCATCTGATAGAATTCCCATCCCTTGGTTGTCGTAAAGGCAAGTGTTGATCGTATGAAATCCATCTTCGCTACTGGAGCAAAGGTCTCATCATAGTCAATACCATGCACCTGTTGAAAGACTTTGGAAACAAGCCTGTATTTGTATCTACTTATTTGTCTATCCATTGGGCTCTTGGTCATGTAGACCCATCTGCATCTGATAAGTTTCCTCCCAGAAGGAAGAGGAACCAAATCCCAAGTCCGGTTCTCGAGGAGGGAGTTGTACTCCTCCTGCATGGCGGATTCCCAAAAGGGATTTCCAACAACCTCGCCATAAGACTATGGATTTGAAGAATGAACCAAGAAAATATGTCTGGAGGGAAATTGTTTAGTGGCAGTGAGTGCAATAAGAGGCTCCTCGAAATCATATCGAGTCCTCCTAGTATCAGTTGGATGACCAACGAGATCCCTTGAATCCTGAAGAGTAATTTGTGCCCACTTGGGCCTCTACTCTAGCTCTGCAACTCCATCCGGATGCTCTGAATCTGTATCTAACTGTACTGACTTTGAATCTAAATCATCTGAATCCTCTAAATCAGAACTCTCGTCTGAAGAAGAGTTGACATGTGCATGTTATTCATCTCGGACATGTGGAAGAATGAAGGTGTCTACATGCAGTTGATGAGGTACATGCGAGACACTTTCCTCTAATTGGACACTACGCTTAATGATGAGTCGGTTTGAGGAAAGATCTATTGATTAAGGTTGGTTGTCATTGATGTCAACCCTTGAAGAAATCTCAGTAGCACAAAGGTTTGGGTAATGGACCCAAGTTTGTTTGATGTAAAGATCACTCATTATTGTCTTGTCATGGTTGATAAGAAGTACAAATGGATGAACTCAAAATTATTCCCCTTATGGTGAAGTCCCTCATGGGAAGACACTTTGCAGATTGAGTTATTCTAGAAGTATGGTTAGAAAACCCATGCTTAATTGTGGAATAATGAGATGAAGGTCAGTGAATTTGTTAGTGAAACTATCCTAGATGGATAGTGCTTGTCATGTCATTTCCGATGGTATGTGGAACGTCATATAACTCCTCATGGTTAGACAGTTATGGCCATATGAAGTTGAAGAACCCTCATGAGTCATATAGATGCCCCAAAAGTCAAGTGTTTGCAAAAGAAATTATTTAAATAATAAAGTAAATGGAGAACTCCCTAAAATAAGAAAAGTGTAATGCTACATGAAAGTATAAATGAGAGGCAAATCTCTCTCATTTAATCACACTTGAATATCATTGAATATCTATTTTGTGAAAGGTTATTTGGGAAGGTATTATTGATAGAGAAAATTGCAGAAGAAAAAGTGCGGCAGGAAAAGTGCGGTAGAAAGAGTGTGGCAATTGTGGCAGAAAAAGTGCGGCAGAAAAATCATGATAGAAAAATTGCAGCAGAAAAAGTGCAGTAGAAAAATCACGGCAAAAACATGGTTGGGGTCTATTTATGAGAGATATGGCACATCTTGTTTGAGGTATGTTTTTTGACCTGGGGTTTAGCTCTTGAGATGGTATTGGATGTTCAGTATTGCTTCATATATCAGATTTGTTGAGGGATACAGTTGGTATTTGGCATATGGGTATTGATCTTTTGGTTGTGATGTGTTGTTGAAGTTTTTGGTTTAGCTTGAGGCTACATAACAGTGAGGTTGTGGCACATGGTTTGATGTAAGGGTTTATGGTATTTTCTTTATGGATAGAGTGATGAATTTTTTATGGTTATATTGGTGTATGTCTTTGGTATATGGTTGAGGTACATGTTGGGTACATGGTTGAAACAAGTAGTTGATGAGTTGGCACATACATTAGGTGTATATTTGATGAGTTGGCACATACATGAGGTGTATAGTTGATGAGTTTTTACATACATGAGGTGTATAGTTGATGAGTTGTCACATACATGAGGTGTATAGTTGATGATGTTGGTACATCTTGATGAGTCAAGGTTGATGCATGGTACATGTTGGTTTAGGTTATTGGTATAGGTTGTTACAGGTTATTGGTACAGGTTGACAGTGACAGGTTGAAAGTGGCAGTGGTTGATTCAATGACAATGATAGGTTGTCTACATTTGGCATTTATATTTCAGAGCGGTTAGACAGGGCAAGGACAAGTGGTTGTAGCCACCTTCCGGTTGTAGCCAGAGAACTTAGGGGGTTGTAGCCTCCTTCTGGTTGTAGCCATAGAATTGGGGAGTTAGAGCTTCCCTCAAATTCTAGCCTTTGAAACTAGGGGGTTGGAGCCTCCTTCCAGTTGCAGCTGGAAAACAAAGGAATTTGGTGCTTCCAATGAATGTAATTCTTCAAGAAATATAAGAAAAAGAATTATGTGGTTTTCTCCCGCTTTGGGTTTCCACATAAAAACATTGGTGTACTATGTATTTGTGTGATTGTTCATTTGTTCATTGTTTATTTACTCTGTAACTATTGGATGATAATGCTACATTGATATAACACTTGTATTTTGGTGAAAAAAATTGTATTTCTCTATTATTGATTCACCCCCCCCTTCTCAGTAAACCAACAATTGGTATCAGAGCGAGGTTCCTTCAAAAATCAGTTTAATCACTGAAAGGTATATCATGGAGAGCAACAACTTGTATACAAATGGAATAACACAGTTTGATGGACAAAAATATGCATTTTGGAGCATAAGGATGAAGACATATATACAAGCACATGGATTTGAAATTTGGCAATCAATTGTAGATGGATACACAGTACCAACAATTCCGCCAACAAATGAAAAAGCAGTGAAACTCGGTCAAAACAATTCTAAAGCCACAAATGCACTTTTGAATGGTCTTAGTGAAATGGTATTCATCAAAGTTTCACATTGTAAATCTGCTAAAGATATTTGGGACAAACTTCAAAATATTTATGAAGGAGATTCAAAAGTCAAAGCAACAAAGCTTCAAACTTACATAGGTCAGTTCAAACAACTTAAGATGAAGGAAGATGAGAATATTGCATCTTAATTTTTATGAGTTGATGAAACAATAAATGCAATCATAGGATTGGGAGAAGAAATCGAAGAATATGTAATTGTTCAAAAGGTACTAAGATCTCTTCCTATGAGATTTGACCCTAAGATATCAACACTAGAAGAAAGAGTAGATCTGAACTCAATAAGCATGGATGAATTACATGGAATCTTCACAACATATGAAATGAGAACTGACTAGAAAAATCCAGATACAAAAGAAGCATCCAAAAATTCAAAGCAAAAATAAAAATAACTTAGGAGTAGTAGTGACGTCTCGAAAGATGATGAAGAAGTGGCCAACTTTGTCAAAAGATTGAACAAGGGAACCAACGATAGGTATAGAGGTAAGCTTCCTTTGATTTGTTTTAATTGTGATGGTATTGGTCATTTTGATAACAAATGTCCTCATAAGAAAAAGAGAAATGATGAAGGTTACTCAAATAGAAAACAAACATATAAAGGAAAAAGAACCACAAAGAAAGTTTTCAAGAAAAGCTTATGCACCAAAGAAGACATCTCATCATCAAATGAAGATGAAGTCAGTGATAGTGAGACATAAAGAGTTATATTCATGGTAGTAGAAGACTCTAATAAAGAAGACTCCGAAGAAGAATATGAAGAAGCCGAAGAAGAATATGAAGAGGCAGAAGTTGACTACCGAGAAGAATTGATGTGTGCCATAGAAGTTATCAGAAGAGAAAAGAAGAAAAACAAGAAACTACAAGCGGAACTAGACAAGAAAGAAGACACTCAAGAACTAGAACAAATGATCACAAATTTGAAGGTTCAAATAGAAGAAGATAAAAGAATTGAAGAAACACTCAAGGAACATCTAGAAGAAAAAGACATGATCATTGGAAATTTGGAAGCAGATATTTTCACATTAAGAAAGGATCTTCAAAAGAAAAATATGCAGAACAACTCAAAAGTTTTGGATGACATTATCAGCAGTAAAAAACCTCATCATGACAAGTCCGAACTTGGATACAATCAGACATAAAAGGGATCAAGCTCCAAAACAACAGAGCAAGAAACATATCCAAAAATCTATGCAGAAACAATCAAAGGGGATATGAATATCTACAAGGAATATTACAGGGACACTCCTCCACCGAGAAGATTCAGATTTCATAATCACCAACCAACAGATAGGACTTAGGAAGAAGAAGAATTCATAAGAGTACCTCCTTTCAGAAGATCTTCAACTCCCAAGTATCAAGCTATATTTTTTGGTTTATGTTATGCATGTAATAATTTTGGACATAAAGCTGTGAATTGCAGAGATAACAATATGAACATAAACAACTTTGAAAGTCATACACAAAAGGGTTATGCAAGAAGGCCTAGTGAAACACAAAGAATAAGTTACAACAGGTTTGGATCCTTGAGCACTTAATTGGAATGTTACAAATGTAACAACTTTGGACACATGGCCAAAGATTGCATAATGGCAGTCCCTCCTAGAGAACCGCAACAAAATAACAACAGTCACAGACATGAACCTCAAAAAAGGACATGAATAAGAAAGTAGAATCAGTATAGCAATGAAGAATGCACACTCGCTCTACAAGCTAAGCAGAAGAAACACGGTTGGTATGTTGACAGTGGCTGTTCAAAACACATGACAGGTGATAGAGACGGGTTTCTTACTTTAAGAAAGGAAATAGATGGATCAGTCTCCTTCGAAAATGATGATTCAGCTAAAATCATTGGAAAATGCACAGTCATAATTGGGAACAAGAATACAAAGAGAAAAAATGTTCTACTAGTAGAAGATATGAAACATAATCTTCTAAGTGTGAGTCAAATGTGTGACCAAGGTCATAAAGTTACTTTTGATTCACAAAAGTGCGAGATAAGAAAAGAAGGTTTAGGAAAATTGATTGCTACAACTGCGAGAACTTCAAGCCACATACATGTGTTAAGTGAAATTGGAAATGAAAAGTATTGTCTAGGAAAGGAATATGAAAGTTGGCTATGGCACAAAAGAATGAGTCACATACATTTTGATAACCTTGTCAAAGTTAGCAAAAGAGAAGCAGTCAAAGAAATTCCCTAGATCACGAAACCAACCAACACTTTATGCAAGCATTGCCAACAAGGAAATAAAACAAAGACCAAATTCAAATCAAAGGAATATTCAACAAGAAGACCACTAGAAATTGTGCATACTGATCTAGTTGGACCAACTACAACAAAGGGTTTAAAAGGTGAGAAATACTTTATGTTATTAATTGATGATTATACAAGAATAACTGTAGTTTGCTTTCTCAAGAATAAGTCAGAAGCTTTTGAAAACTTCAAGATCTACAAGGAAATGGTTGAAAATGAAATGGATTCAAAAATCAAATGCTTGAGATATGAAAATGGAGGTGAGTTCAGTTCAAAGGAAGTTATGGACTACTACAATAGTCATGGAATACAAAAGAAATTCTTTGTTGCTAGGACACCTCAATAGAATGGATTTGTTGAAAGAAAGAACATGACAGTACAGAAAATGGCTCGAACAATGCTAATGGATTCCAAATTGAAAGATAAATTTTGGACACAAGCAGTGCATACAACAATTCACATTCAAAACATAGTAATGCTCAGAAACAACACTAACAAAACTCCCTACGAGCTATGGAAAGGAATACCAAAAAATGTAAAGAACTTCAGAGTTTTTGGAAGCAAATGCTACATCAAAAGAGAAGATCGCATAATGAGAAAGTTTGACTCTCATGTGGAAAAAGCAGTACTTGTCGGTTACTCAAGTACAAGGAAAACATACAAGTGTTACAACCTGAGATTGAACAAAGTTGTGGAAATAATCAACGTAACAATTGATGAAACATGTAGACAAGAATTAAAGGAAGAAGAAAATGAATCAATGGAATAACTTTACGAAGAATAAACATGAGATGAAAAAGAAGGGGAAAATCAAGAGAATCTGACAGAAGAAGAAGAGCAAGTTCAGCAAGTGCCTCCAAACACACCTAGCAGACGAGTACAAAAGAATCATCTTTCAGATCAAATTATCGGAAACAAAGATGCAGAAGTTGAGACTAGAAGAATAATGCGTTCACCAAAACAAACGCACCTAGCACTCTCATCTACAATTGAACCAACCTATTTTGAAGATGCCAACAAGGATGAATTTTGGAATAAGTCCATGGATGAATAATTGGATCAAATAGAGAAAAATAATACTTGGGAATTGGTTCCAAGACCAAAGGATAAGAATGTGATCGACACAAAGTGGGTATACAAGAATAAATTGAATGAATATGCACAGGTTATAAGGAACAAATATAGATTGGTATGTAAAGGATATGCACAGGTTGAAGGAATTGACTTTGAAGAGACATTTTCCCCAGTTTCCAGAATGGAAGCAATCCGATTTCTTTTAGCTTATGCATGCTTCAAAAATATTAAAGTGTATCAGATGGAGTCAAAATCAGTTTTTTCTGAATGGAGAACTTGAAGAATAAGTCTACATTGAACAACCAGAAGGATTTCAGTTGTTAGAGAATGTAGATTATGTGTGTAAATTAAAGAAGGCCTTGTATGGTCTAAAACAGGCTCCTAGAGCATGGTACTCTAGACTGGATAAATATCTACAAAAGGAAGGGTTCAGAAAAGAAAGTGCAGACAACAACCTCTACATCAAGAACTATCCTTCTTTATGGGACTTTAGATACGTCAAAGACAACAAGGAATTTTTATTTCTCAAACCAATTATATCATAGAAATGCTAAAGAGGTTTTGAATGGAAGATTGCAAACCAGTTATCACTCCCATGCAAATCAGTTGCAAGTTAAGAAAACATGATGATTCAAAGTCTACAGATCAGAGGCAATACAAGTCAATGATTGGTAGCCTACTATATGTGACAACATCCAGACCAGATGTAATGCATGCAGTTGGAAGGGTGGCATGCTTTCAAGAAACACCAAAGGAATCACATGTATTAGTAGTGAAGAGGATTTTCAGATATCTCAAAGGAACATTAGAGTTTGGATTATGGTATCCAAAAGGAAAGGATCTATCACTTATTGCATACACAAATTAAAATTGGGCATGTTGTATTGATGACCGATGAAGCACTAGTGGAGAAACGTTCTACTTAGGTGAGTGTTTAGTATCATGGCTAAGCAAGAAACAATCATCAATATCTTTATCTACAACCAAGGCAGAGTCTATTGCACCAGCAACATGTTGTACACATGTTCTTTAGATGAAACAAACTCTGACAGATATAGAGGTTGAGTATGATGAGCCTATTCCAATCTATTTTGATAATACAAGCGCCACCAGTATCTCAAAGAACCCGGTGATACACTCCAAGACAAAGCACATTCCAATCAAGTATCACTTTCTATGGGAACAAGCTGTAGAAAACAACATCAGAGTTGAGTATGTGGGCACAAAAGAACAAGTGGCAGACATCTTTACAAAACCACTTCCACAGGAAGCCTTTGAGTATCTTCTCCAGAGACTCAGATTTATTTCTACTCCAAAATGAATGCTTTTGAATGCTTATCTTATATGTCTTAGATGTACACGAGGAAGCACCATAAAGAGGATAGTTCAGTCAGGGGGAGAAGCCTCAGATGGAAATATATATTTTCCATTGATGACAAAGGGGGAGAGATTTATCAGATGCAATGGACAGAGGCATGGTTCCAGGGGGAACAATGGTCATAGAGATACAGAGGATAGAGGCATGGTTCTAGGGAGAGCATGAGTGATATGATTTTAGTATTGCATCAGAGTGTTGCCATTAATGCCAAAGGGGGGGATTGTTGATTAAGGTTGGTTGTCATTGATGTCAACCCTTCAAAACATCCAGGTATCACAAAGGTTTAGGTAATGGACCCAAGTTTGTTTGATGTAAAGATGACTCATTATTGTCTTGTCATGTTTGATAAGAAGTACAAATGGATGAACTCGAAAGTCGTCTCCTTATCGTGAAGGTCCTCACGGGAAGACGCTTTGCGGATTGAGTTATCCTAGAAGTATGGTTAGATAAACCATGCTTAATTTTGGAATAATGAGATGAAGGTTAGTGAATTTGTCAGTGAAACTATCCCAGATGGATAGTGCTTGTCATGCCATTTCCAGTGGTATGTGGAATGTCACATAACTCCTCACGGTTAGAGAGTTATGGCCATATGAAGTTGAAGAACCCTCATGAGTCATATAGAAGGCCCCAAAAGTCAAGTGTTTGCAAAATAAATTATTTAAATAATAAAGTAAATGGAGAACTCCCTAAAATAAGGAAATTGTAATGCTACATGAAAGTATAAATAAGAGGCAAATCTCTCTCATTTAATCACACTTGAATATCATTGAATGTATATTTTGTTAAAGCTTATTTGGGAAGGTATTACTGATAGAGAAAATTGCAGCAGAAAAAGTGTGGTAGGAAAAGTGCTGCAGAAAAAGTGTGACAGGAAAACTGCGGTAGAAAAATCGTGGCAAAAATAATGTAGTAGAAAAATCGTGGCAAAAAAAGTGCAGAAGAAAAATCGCGGCAGGAAATTCGCGGCAGAAAAAGTGCGGCAGAAAAGTCGCGGCTTAAAAAGTGCGGCAAAGAAGTTGCGGCAACAACATGGTTGGGGTCTATTTATGAGAGATATGGCACATCTTGTTTCAGGTATGTTTTTTGAGCTAGGGTTTAGCTCTTGAGATGGTATTGGATATTCAGTATTGTTACATATATCAGATTTGTTGAGGGATACAGTTGGTATTTGGCATATGGGTATTAGTATTTTGGTTGTGATGTGTTGTTAAAGTTGTTGGTTTAGCTTGAGGCCACATAACAGTGAGGATGTGGCACATGGTTTGATGTAAGGGTTTATGGTATTTGGTTTATGGATAGAGTGATGAATTTTTTATGGTTATATTGGTGTATGTCTTTGGTATATGGTTGAGGTACATGTTGGGTACATGGTTGAGACAAGTAGTTGATGAGTTGGCACATACATGAGGTGTACAGTTGATGAGTTGGAACATACATGAGGTGTATATTTGATGAGTTGTCACATACATGAGGTATATAGTTGATGATTTGGCACATACATGAGGTGTATAGTTGATGATGTTGGTACATCTTGATGAGTCAAGGTTGATGAATGGTACAAGTTGGTTCAGGTTATTGGCACATGTTGTTTGGTACAGGTTGTTTGGTGCAGGTTGATTGGTATAGGTTATTGGTACAGGTTGATAATGACAGGTTGAAAGTGGCAGTGGTTGATTCAGTGGCAGTGACAGGTTGTCTACATTTGGCATTTATATTTCAGGGCGGTTGGACGGGGCAAGGACAAGTGGTTGTAGCCACCTTTCGGTTGTAACTGGAGAACTTAGGTGGTTGTAGCCATAGAATTGGGGAGTTGGAGCTTCCCTCAAGTTGTAGCCTGAGAAAATAGGGGGTTGGAGCCTCCTTCCAGTTGCAGCTGGAAAACAAAGGAAGTTGGTGCTTCCAGTGAATGTAATTCTTCAAGACATATAAGAAAAAGAATTTTGTGGTTTTCTCTCACTTTGGGTTTCCACGTAAAAATATTGTTATACTGTGTATGTGTGTGATTGTTCATTTTTTCATTGTTTATTTACTTTGTAACTATTGGATGATTATGCTACATTGATATAACACTTGTATTTTGGTGAAAAAGGATTATATTTCTCTATTACTGATTCACCCCCCCCCCCTCTCAGTAATCCAACAATATCAATAAACCTATATCCCTTAACACCGTCGGGGTATCCAACAAATATACACTCGGTGCTCTGTGGATCAAGTGCCTTCCTCTTTTCAGAGGGAATTTGGGCCCATGCACATGAACCGAAAATGTGAAAGTGGGTCACTTTCGGTTTGAGGCCACTCGAACCCTCGTAAAGGGTCTTATCCTTAATAGATCTATGGGGAGATCTGTTTTGGATTTATCTTGCACAATTAAGTGCTTCGGCCCATAGTCTCTATGGTAGTGACTTTGCATGCAGCATGCAAAATGCCATCTCCTTTAGAGATCTGTTTTTCTTCTCAGCAACTTCGTTTTAATGCGAAGTATAGGGAACTATGTGCTGCAACAGAATCCCTACCTCATGGAAAATATTATGGATCTCATGATTTACATATTCTCCCCCATTATCAGTTTGGAGGACTTTGATCTTCTTTCTGGACTGTGTCTCAACCAGGGCTTTGAAATATTTGAGGTGTTGAAAGACCTCATATTTTTTCCTGACAAAGTAAATCCATGTAAAATGTGATAAATCATCAACAAAAATGAGAACAAACATCACTTTGTTGATCGATGGATGTGTAAAAGGACCCATGAGGTCACTATGGATTTTATCTAAAGGCACAGAAGCTCTCTGAGACTTTCCTTTGTAGAATTTCTCTTGAGGGTGTTTTCCGAGAACACATCCCTCACATACTCCCTTGGAGAAATGGATGTCTGGTAGACTATCAACCAATATTTTATTTCTAAGTTGTTGCATGAATCTGAAAATAAAATTTCCAAGCCTTTTGTGCCATATCCTACTACTTTCATCAGCATGAGTAAGCAGTAAAGAAGAATCAGGTTCAATGAATTCATAAAATGTATACAATCTAGCCTGATGATTTACCTCACCGGTAGCAACCCTAGAGTTGGGTTTCATATCATAGATGTCCACGGAATTTGGTGTGAATATGACTTTCTTTCCAATGTCGAAATTCATCATCTGATACATGGAGAGAAGGTTGACGAAAAGTTTGGGAACGTGCAACACATTCTTGAAGATTCTATTGGTGAGTTCAATCCTTCCTTTGCCGGTGACTTCGACAGAAGAGTTGTCCCCCATCAGAATAGGAGGACCTTTGCATGCATCCAATGAAGAATATACTTCTTTTGAGGCATCCATGTGATGTGATGCTCATGAATCCATGATCCAATCATTGGGAGAGGAGTTGATGGCAATCAAGGTATGGCTAGAATTATCTTTCTTGGGATTTTGATCTTTTGGCCTCTTCTTCTTCTTAGCACCCTCGTGGATGCGATCTCCAAGGTTGTTTTGCTGAATTATTTGAGTCATTAGATCTATTTGTTTTTGCATGCATGCGGATTATGGATGGAATCCTTTGTGACAGTACGCGTGTTTCTCCCCTTTTCTTCCCTTTTCCCCTTTAGATCTGGAGGCATCAGTGAAGGGTTTTGCGTATCCTTCCTTCTTCGGATGTGCATGAGCTTTCCTTTTTTATTTATCTTTATATATTTTATATTTGTGGCTTCCATCTTTCACAGTGAGTGCATGTTCCTTTGGGCCTTTGATTTTTCCCATGTTGATGAGCTTGGTTTGCTCTTGTGTTAGGGATTCGATAAATTCCTCAAGAGAAGGAATCTTCTAGGTGACTCCAGATATGAATTTGACAGAATGGAATGTGGATACGAATAAGGAGAATTTAGGACCAAGTTTGGAGAAAATGGCGAGAACCATCATGGCCTTAATCTTGTCAAGGTCTACCTTGACACCTTCATGAGATACAATATGACCCAAATACTCTACCTCCTTCACTCCAAAGAAACATTTGGATGGTTTGGCATATAGTTGTTGCTCCTTTAGTAGTTGTAGAACCTTTTCAACATGTCGCACATGATCCTCCCAAGACTTGCTATATATTATTATATCATCAAAAAATACTAACACAAATTTTCGAAGGAAGGGATTGAAAATGGAATTCATCAACCCTTGGAATGTGGAAGGTGCATTTGTAAGGCCAAAAGACATGACCAAAAATTCGTAATGGCCTTCATGAGTTCAGAATGTTGTTTTTGGGATATCTTCTTCCTTCATTATGATTTAATGATACCCTGAACGAAGATCCAATTTTGTGAAATAGATTGCTCCATGTAGTTCATCTAACAATTCATCAATGGCAGGAATGGGAAACTTATCTTTAATAGTGATCTTGTTGAGCTCTCTATAATCTGGAAACATACGCCATGAGTTATCTTTCTTGAATACCATTACCACTGGTGCAGAATAAGAACTTTGGCTAGGTCTAATAATGCCAACCTCTAACATTTCGTCAACCATGTGTTCAATTTCACTCTTCTAGGCGTAAGGGTATCTGTATGGCCTGATGTTAGGAGGAACACTCCCAGGAATTAGGTGAATTTCATGATCATGATTTCAAGTGGGTGGAAGACCTTTGGGAATATCTTCAAATACTTTGGAATTCTTATCAATGATCCCTTGGAGATATTGAGGAATATATGGCTTAGATGTTTGAAAATCTAGTGAGCACAGTTGTGCAATAACGCCTTGATGCCCTTTTTTCAATAATTTTTTCATTCCATTAGAGCTTATCACCTTACCGAGTTTCCCTATGATACCTCTTAACTCAATTTCTTTTCCTTCCAATGAAAATTTCATGAAAAGTTCTTGAAAATTAAAAGCCATTGTTCCTAATGATTGTAACCATTGGATTCCTAGTAC